>JAQGBI010001286.1:0-10668 GCA_034698325.1 Sminthurinus elegans
TGTACGTACAATGTACACTTACTCACTATTATTTTTGTACACATTGAAGCTTAAAGCTTCCTTATATTATTATTATTATTATTATTATTATGAAGAGGAATATAAAATTCGAATGTTGTTTTCCCTCTCAGTCTTAAGCTTTGAGCTTTGAGTCTAAAGTCATATGAGTTTCTACTGTATGTATTCCTGCCATGTTTTGGATTTGGTGTACAGTTTAAATTACAGCAAAAATGTATGTATATAGTTTCAGAGATCCTTACAATTTCCGCTACCTCTCCTACAACTAAAAACTGAGCGTAGAGGTTTTGACTGGAAAACTGGAAATGAAACCTTCGGCTACTACATCAATATGCATGTAGATAGATGTATACCTCTGTCCAATTTTCCCTTTAGGGACACTCTGTCTACTCATTGTTCATCTGTACAATGTAGAGTATAAGTATAATTTACAGTATAAATTGTACATGTATGTCAAAAGACCAACCCATTCACTCATTTTTTTTGAACGGAAAAGAAATGAACTCGGATTCACATTTTTACTTTGTTTTTCTTTGCATTTTTAAATTTGAATTCTTGCTGGACAACTCATCAATGATATATGTACAAGGTACAGATGCACAAAGTTTACTATCCAGAAACCATAACCTATATAGAAGAATCTAGAATCCAGAGCGTATAGTAGATCTAACCATGAACAAGGAATCTGCTGTAGAGTGTAGGCTAAACTGGTCATACAAAATACTAATCCCTTTCATTACAACTACAACACACAACATATTTACAACATCCCGTAATATCCAGTTTCACCTTCATTTTGACATTGACATTGATTTGAATTAGGTATCATTTTCCTTTCATTTTTAAAAACTCACAGGGTATTTGGTATTTCAATGTAGGTTTTGGTACAGACTTCAGAGTATAGAGACAGATAGAATGCAGTGCGGACTGATCATAATATTTTCAATTCATTGAATCCAAATCCAAACTTTAGAAGAATTGTAAACTCCAGCCGCAGACCGACTACAATAAACAATAAATAATGATTCTTCTCGTTCAACTATTTATGATTTCCACAGGTGTATGAAACAAAATACAGAACAGTTGTTTTTAATAAAGTACATCGGGAAATAAAGGTATAAAGATAATTGTAGTTTGAGCTGGATAAACGCGGGTCTCCCATTGTGCATTCAGTAATCAGTCCATTGTCAATAGTTTGTAGTTTGTGGTTGTGTACCAATTTTGTGTTATTCAATTAATACTGTTGGCACACTGGCCTTTCTAGCATCTCAAAGGAGTCCAAAATCCAAAAGCTCTACAAAAGGAGAATTCCAAAAATTTGCAATGAAAACTGTGTCAAAGGGCGCAGCATTTTTTTCAAAAAATTAAAACATTAGAGTAAAAACTACGTATTAGCTGGATTGACTAATTCATGGTATTTTCTTGCAATTGTAGTATAAAGTGCACATAAGTGATTATACTCTGAACAATGTTTTTTTCACTTAGCTAATGCTTTAGCATAGTATGCTAATATGCCCAACAATCGACATGAGTATGTAATTTGAGATGGAAAAAACGCTCGTGAATATCATTTTATTACAGATAAATGTAGCAAAGCATCAAGAATCGTGTATTCCCAAAAAAGTCAAATGTAACTAAAACAGTGATTAAAATCAATATATCAGCAACATCATTAGGAAAATCCATCCAATCTTTCCACGTGGGAAAAACAGCAAAACGTTTTATAATACGTAATTAGCCAAGTAAGGAATTTCTAGCACCTTACTTAAATGAAAAGCAATTACTACAACTAGGAAAACTTCGAGACGGGCAGAACATCAACAAAAGGTACAGATCCGGGGGAAGGCCTGTAATTTCTTACAAATTGCACCAAGATCTATAAAAGACGTCCTCCGCCAATGACGGTATGTATTCAACATTAACTTTCTTCCACTCAATAACTCGCTTCTTATTCTCTGTATTTACAGATCTACTGACTACTGACAAAGTCAAGCTACTCCACATTTTCAGGACCCGAAACAATATGTTCCAGAAAATTTTGGTCGTGTGCCTTTTGGCTGCCTTGATTGCTGTATCATTGGCGTCTCCTGAACCACGTAAGTTTTCATAATTATTTTTAGTACACCGTTCTTTTATTTTTATACAACATTTCAAAATCCATTACTAACCGACTTTTAATATTTAACTACCCGTTTGTGTCAAAACTTTGTACCGGTAACGAGAATAGGGAGTAAGATACTGCAATACTCATTTTCAAACAAGTTTCCAAAAAATATAAAGATGCAATAATGTTCCAACATCATTTGAGCAGTAACTTTAATCTAAATAATGCTGTTTCTGTCTTTTTTCTGCACTGTACGTACGAAAACAGACTGTAAGATGGCTAAATTCTAATTTCAATTAACTTGCCAATGACAAAATACGATCATGGTTGTATTTTGTTTTAAAAGCATAAAAAAATAGTACTGTGCTAACCAAATTTAAATTTTAAACTACCGCGCGCATGACTGACATGCCAACCGCTCATTGTATACAAAAATAGGTGGTAAGCTTTCACAAGTTTAGTTTCAAGCAATTTACCAAAAAAATTTCCCCAATTTTTGGAAATCAACATTCATAATACTATGTTTACAAAATTTACATACTTGCTACCCCGTTTATATCTTTTGTCTGTGCAGGAAAACTTCGTAAGACATCACAAAGTTAATTCCAAACAATTGCTACAAAAAAATTGTCCATGCATTATTTGCTTTTTAATGCAAGAGGCATTGTACTGTTCTAACAAAATTTAAACTTCCACTTTCACCTGCAATCTTTATAATGTGAACGAGAGCAGCTTGTAAGACAATGCAATAATATTTTGAAACCTATCACCACAAAAAAACACTAAATGTTTTATTTTCTTTCAAAAGTAAAAATAATAATACTGTTGTACCAAAATTGACCTTTTTCTTTCTCTTTCGTACCTTTGAACCTGTTACGAGAAAAGCCAGTAAAATGCTACAAACATAATTCCAAACAAGTTGTCTCAGAAATATATTGTAGTTAATAAATTATTCTAAATTGAAAGCTTGTTCCTTAACACCACTATAACAAAGTTTATCTTTTTGTCTACGCTTGGGTGCCCCGAATTTGTACTAATTTTGAGAGCAGGTGGTAAGATACTACAAAGCTAATTCAAAAGACGCTGCTTAAAGAAAAGTACATTTATTCAAAATAAGCAACGGATAACACTGCTCTAATAAAAAGACTTTAATTTTTACCCACCCATGTTTTTCCTTTTTACGAGAGCAGACGGTAAGACTAATGGTGTCAAGGAATTTTTCAAATGCTTCATTTTGTTTTAAAAATTTACTGTATAATAATGCTCAAAAAATTTGAATATAAAACTAACCCACAACTATTCGTATATTTGAAATCCATGTGCTGTTAATGCGAGTAGAACGTAAGACACTATTATTCTACTTTCCATCTCCTTTTCATAAACATATTTCATATCGATTATTTTACAAGCGCTAAACTAAATCCTCTGGTTTAGGTTTATTTGCTTGATAATTTTTCATGTTTTAACTAAATTTTATAGGCCTAGGTACAATAAAAACTTTCTCTTTTTTTGTTTCCTTTCGTGGATTTTAGGAAAGTAATCATGCTGGATTGCAAAGGTAAGGTTAAAAGAATTTTTGCAAATTTTAAATGCTTCTGGAAGTAAAATAACCTTCACACTGACAATTTGTGCTTGTTTTTAGGGACACTAGCTGAGCTGCAAACGCCTGCAGCACCCGAATTTTCGTTTTCAAAATTTTAGTTTTACCTTTGTATCTTTTCTCTTTGTATCTATCTGTCTTTTCAATCGCCTATCAAATGATGTCTGACTATACAGCAGCAGATGAGAAACCACTGTCGTCTATTGGCATTTTTGATTTTGATTATGATTTTGAACGTGACTATGTAAACTCTTTTGTGATGAATTTGAAATAAATTGACATTTTGCATTTTAGTTTGTTGTTTTTTGGCGTGAAAATTTCTTCTTACGGACCTGCATTTTTGTGGGAAAAGTATCAAATGCTTATTGCTCACATGAAAACGTTAGATTGAGGCATGTTTGGTTGTATTTATCATCCAACTTAGTCAAAATCAAATTGACTAGAAAAAACTGTGGAGTTTACTTATTTAGTTGATGCACTTTTGAAATCATGAGCCTACAGTTGACAATAAAATTCTCCATGAGTGTAAATAACAAGAGTCAAGTGTTAAAGCAAAATTTAGGATAAAAGTTCATGTGTCTTCATCCTTCATACAAGTAAACATTAAACTATATACTACTGCTTCGTAATGTGCAGCATAATCTGGAGGTTTATAAGCAATTATTTCAGTACTCAGAGCTCAGTAGCATAAATTCCGACATGCGTTTCAAAAATAAACAATACAACATACAATACATTGTGAGCTGTGAGACACACAAGTATAAAAATATTGGGGCTTCAAAGTTCAATTTAACCTCCTATTGAACGTTGAAATAGAAAATAGAAACTAAAACCCTTCAAGTGCTCATAAGAGTACAAAACGTTAAAATTCTCTGGTCTTTTGTTTACTCATGTGATTCTCTCTTATGCTCTGCATTCTGCACACTAGTGTAATACTGTGTGTTATTCAATATTTAGTGTTTACTACAACACTCGTATAATAATATAATACCTCTAACCTTGTAACTTGTAATAATAACACAGAGTCGAGTCAAAGTCAAAAGTCATTATGAAAAAATAAAACTTTTCAATTGTTAACTCTTCCGCAGTTTTCCTTTACAAGTTTGCCGCTGTTACATGACACGAGATGTATCTACAATTACTCAGCGTGATAGTAGTTGTATACTTCTAAATGCTAGATTATAGGGTCTACAAACTTCTACTTGTACACAGCTTTTACCTTTAATATACCACAATTCGCTTTCTGACTATGGCGCTTTTATTTCTTCAGTTAATAAATAAACAACAGTAACAAATTATAAAGATTCTATATTCTACATGTACGCGCTTTCAAAAGACATAAAATAAATGCAAGAAGCGCACGTTTCAAGTTGCTAACTTTACGCGTCTCGTTTCTGTAAGTAACTTCCCGTTTTTGCATCATATTGAAAAATGAAGACAAAATGACATTGTCTCCTGAACAAACTGATTGAAAATGAATGAATTATGTGCTGGACTGTAAAAACAATTTTAGATCTAAATATTAGTGATACATATGACAACCAGACGGAAGAAAATTTGAGACATTGAGTTTTGAGTATTGCATATAATATGAAAATGGGAGAGAAAGGGAAAAAATGATGTGTGAAAAGCGTACAAGAAAAAAGGTGAAGAGTGTTATGTGAAAATGGGCACATAGTACATTGTAGCTTTTGTGGTTTGCTGTTATGGTAAATTATGAAAAAGGGAAAAAGGTGGATCCACATGCGCTCATATTCGTATTCGTAATTACATTGTAAATTTTGTTTACCAAAGGAAAGTCACCAGAGCATATCAGTCAACCAAATTGAAAGTGGAACTGGAACTGAAATTGGAATTGAGAAAGAAGAAAAAGAGACGCATGCAGAAATTATCATGTGGGACCCTCTTTTTATTCATTTCTTTCTCTACACTCTCTTCAAACTAGAAACTACAAACGGATCATACATCCATTTAGGTAAACCTCCGCAAAACCCCACTTTGACTACAAACAGATAAGGGACGAAAAGATGTGTGACCTATGAGCCGTGAATACTGAAAACGAAATACAGAATACCTATTTTCTGCACTTATAACTTGTGCTTGTGAAATGAGCGATGCATAGTGTATCATATAATTTGAGACGAGACAAATAAAAAAATAAACCCATGCAGACTACTCAGTTTTCATATCGTGTGTTTTACACATGTGTCATGTGTACTCTTATTTTTATTTTTCTTATCTTAAAATATGTACATGCCTGTGAAGGTTACGCTGTATGTTTTTAGGAAGCGAAGCTGTCTGTTGAAAACGTTTTGTGCGGCTCTATAAACATTGAGTACGCTTTGCGTCGCCTACTACATAGACTAGCCCTCTAGCGGATTCATTTCCAACTGGTTAGTAGCGCCACCTAGTGGACACATTTTATACTATAGTGGGCAAGCTGCAAGAGTTTGTTTGAAGTACATGGCAACATTTCTGTGACAGTAGAGTTGAATGAAAGTGATTAATATTTTTGACGGGTTGAACTTGCAACAATTTGATTCTTTTCGGTAAATCATTAACGCGGTAGATATTACAAGGTGTTGAATTGTTTAAAGACAATCAAATACACAATAATTTGAGCAATTACCTGAAACATTAAGAACATTGACACAATTAAATAAATATCTTGTAATTAGTTATTAAAGATTTATGATTGATCATTTATGTTTGACCTCTAATATAAAAACAACTTACGGCAAGAAGAAGCTTTCTATTGAGAACAACGTAGTTTCCCAAGTTGACACGAGATGGGATGTGCAAAGTAGACGTGCAAAGAAATCGAATAGTTTCGACTGTAGTCTGATCGCTTGGGCAGATGACAGCGACAGTTGATAACTCTTCAATCACCCTGACCTCTTCAATTGTGATTTGTTCCGCCTTAACACATTTCACATACAGTTGAAGGAGGAGGCAGATGAAAAAGGCGCCAAATGTAAGAGCAGTAGTGAGTAAGTTTGTCGGAGTGTTACGGGTGTAACGGATGCTCGTGAGTATGAACACCACGTTGGTCGCTGTGATAATTAGGCGGAGCAAGTAAAAGAGTTGAGTCGGCTTCTGGTACTTGCACAATAGATGGCATTGACGTCGTACCGTTTTGATTAAATCATGCCATTGGACCACTCGGGAAGGTGTCAGTGGTAGGTCTGTGAACTCATGAATTCCCAATCGAATCTGTGGCAAGAAACAAAAGGTCATATGGAGGTCAAACCTTTATCCGGAAGCAGACATTAAAATTTTGATATAATGTGCTTCAAATAGTTAAAAATTTACTCACCATTCGAAAAGCTTCAATCACATGATTGTACATGAAGTAATCCCGAGCATCCACGAGCAAACCCAGCAAAGTAAGTCGACATGCAAACAACACACTTTTAGCAGTCCAAGCGACAGATTTAAAATCGGTGACGCCGGGAATTAGCTGAGTTGCTATAGTGATTAAGCTGAAAAATGTGATGAATAGTATGGTCCAAAAATGTACTGTTCGTATGAAATAGGAATACCTTGGGCTGCCACACAATCTCATCCGCTTTGTGATTCCTCTGTAAATTCTAACAGCCAATTCAGTTTGACATGCCCTTGTTCTGAGTGATGCAAAACAGTTGTTGAATTTCTCCTGAAACTGGCTCCAATTATTCAAGTAGATTCCCAACTCTTCCGCTTTGAGCCAACCACAGCCTACATCAACGAGCCATGTAAGGGGCATCAAAAAAGCTGAGGATTCAATCAGAAAACCCAAGTCTTGGTTTAAAATGATATCCTTCCATGAATGCGGCTTCATATTCGCAGCCCAGGGAGCGGGCTCATTTTTATTTGTATTATTTGTATTGTGTTTTTAGGAATCCAAGCTACACGTATTGTTTTACTTTTGCACATCTAGTGGGGTAATTTGGAGCTCGTTAGTGGCACCATCTCGAGGACAAGGTCTGAACTCGACACTAGTGCCATCTATTGCTTCCGGAGCCTAAAGCATGTAGCTTTTAAGGCGATATAAAATCGTCATTGCGTGAGGATTTTTGACTTTATTTATTTATGCTAGTTTTTATTGTGGTTCAAATTTGTAATTTGTACATTGTACAGCTTAGTGAATACACGTGCATATTTATTTTCATGATATACATGCATGTACTTGAGACGGTACGTAGTACATATGCAAATATTCATACCTATAATTTTTACAACTTGCTTGTTATTTATTATCAGTGAAGATTTTTCATTTGAGATGGGAAATTAAATTTTTTTTATCTTGTTTATTTATTTATATTCACTCGTGACTTATTTGACTTTTACCTTGATCTCCGTTTGTCGTTTTTCGTTTTCCGTACTCCGTTAATCTGCCTATGCTCTTTACATGTGCACTTTTTGTTTACTGGGCCCTGAAATGATCTGAGCTGAAATGTGATGACGGTGGCTTCCGTTTTCCGATACCAGTTCTTTGGAAGGGAGAAAGAGATAGTGTAAAATATGTAGACAACAGACTGCTCTTTGAGATACTGGTAAATAGATTTATAAAAGTACGAGAAGCTTTAAATTTTACCAGTGAATGCCACATACATAAATCCTGCATCCAAAATCCAGTTTTCCGCTATTAAAAATTAAACGGTTTGTGGTGATCCTCGTTTTAAGTTTTGAGTTTGAGTTCCGAGTTCTGAGTGTTTAGAAATGAAAGTTCCAAGTATCCTTGAAAATTAGGAGTCATGAGGTAAAAAATGAAGTGTGTAGTGTACAGTACGAGGAAATGAAGAGCGGTAGTAAAAACAAAACTGGTTCTTTGAAGAAAATGGGAAATTCCGAAATTAACAAAGCCGAAGCTTGTATATTTATATACACACATGTGTATCTTGAGTCTCAACAAAATTAGCTGCGAAAAACGGGAAATTACATGTGAACATTTGCATCCTTACCGGCATTGGCTTTGGCATTGGCTTTGGGTTTGGACATCGGGCATCGTAAACGTTGTAAGCGGCTACTTATAGAAATAAGAAGCATCAAGTTTCAAGCTGTTCCTGTTCATGTGTGTATAAATAATCTATGAAAGAAATTACGGAGGAAACAGGAGATTATTATTTTTTGAGGCTCTTAACTCTTCAACTTAACTTTAAGAGGAAGAAGAGAATGCGGAGGGTTAAAACTTAAGAGAATTCATCCAGTTGTCGTAAACTTAAAGTTGTGCATTGTGCATTGTCCATGGTAAATATCTGGAAATAGGGGAAATGAGGATTTTAGTAACTGCATTTAATATTTTGTATCCTAAATCGATCCAAATGTAGCTGTATAATGAAAATAAAGATACATATGGACCAGCATATGAAATATGTAACATAATAGACAGCATTGTACTATGCATTAGGAAGTATGAACTGACTCCATCCTTTATTCTCGATCCTTTATTTTCTGTTTACATTTATCTTATTTGAACTTGAGTCTAAGTTTCATTTAATAACTTTTCTCAACTCCTTTTGACTGCCCTCCTGCCGCTCGTATTCATGTTCCTTCTTTTCTGTATCTTCTTTCTCCTCTGTGTACAACGAGGTATACTCTTATATCTTGTATCGCACCTCCTCCATCTTCTTCTTGAGCAGAAACTGAGCCGGAATCTGTGTAAAAAATATTAATTTATCTATCTACCTGTATCTCCATTTTGATCTTGGATATTTTCATCCTCGGGTTAGTTTCTTGAAGCCTCAACTTGAACTTGGACTTGGATTTTGGGTGTTGATGTTCATGTTAGAATCACCGTTTACTCTAGCTCAAAAGTTTTCTGTGTGTATGAAATATGAAAAAGGAAACAAACTTGCCTCAAGAAGATCTGCAACAATATTAAATGAATGGCAACTGGCAACTCACAAAATTCATCTTTTCCCTGTTTAAGTGAAGGTAGTTGCTTTTGACTTTGGCATTTGACTTGTGACCTTTGATTTTTTCTCACTTCTCTTGCTAATAGTCAAAGCCGAAATGTTGCGGCGCCAAAATGATGTATTATTTATTATCGAAGGATGAACAAAAGAAAAACCAATATGAGTACAAATGCACAAAACTCAAAGTGTGAGTATTAGAGATATTCAAAACTCAAAACTTGAGACTGAAGGCTCAAGACAGATAAAGCACACCGATTTTAAAACGTACAGAAAATTCCCAATACTATTTTGGACTAGTATATCAAAATATACTTGAAGAGTGTGATCAACAAAATAACATTTATTAGAACATTTACTTTCAAATGATTGTACATTGTACATAAAATCTGCGTACTATTTTATCAGTAATAAATAATTACTTTTGCCTCTAAAAATAAATAGCAAAATCCATCTCTCCTTTTAAACCCAGGAATAATATACACTTGACACATACGCCCTCACGTTTTTAATTTAAAATCAAACAAAAAATCAGTATCCATTCATTTGCATTTTCATTCATTCAGATTCAATACTCAATTGTAATAAAAAAAATAGCATTTTACCTATCTATAAATTATACAAACAACATTTAACAATAAACAATATAATATAATCAGCATAGTGCTGAAACTAACTTTTAATGTTGATAATATCATAAAATAATATCATAGGACTTAACAAGTTGGCATGTGTATGAGTTTTCTTGTCTTTTTCCTGTCGTACTTCTTGAACTGGCCAACTTTATGGTAACTTTATTACATACTTAGTAAATGCATAATGCATTTTTCTCTCAAATTCCGAATCACAAATACAAAATACAAGCTAAGCCAAAAGTTGGCCTGTTTCTCTCTTATCTTTTAAATGTCGTAGAATGTGCAATAATATATTCAATTTAATCACCAGTTCATTGTCCATCCAATGTCCAAAGGAAAAAGGAGAGACAAAATTCTTTCACAATCCTTAGCATTTTTGTTGTCCAGTTTTAGATAGAAAAATACACAAGTTTTAAA
>JAQGBI010001287.1:0-10667 GCA_034698325.1 Sminthurinus elegans
ACATGCTAACTCAATGCGGCGCAGTCCTTGAATACATAAAAGTGACCAACATTGACATTCATGATTTTTACCTCAATCTTTTTGAGATAATTAAAAATCACGTTAGTCTGACTTCCATCCCGGAAGGATATGAGGCTGTGCGCGGGTTTTTTTCCGGTCTGTCCGATGCTTCCTTCGCAAATGTTGTAGAACTAAATAAACAAGCTTTAAACAAATACCTTGACATGTTGAGGGCGGATGTGGCTGCGGGTGAGACTGGTTCAAAAAAGTTTCTGCTAGACAATTTTATGGCGTCACAACTAATACAGCAAGGGGAGTATGGCCAGGCTCTGGATATTTCTACACAAACCGTTAAGCAGGTGGAGAGTCATCCGGATTATGGCAAGTCTCACCCTTTGGCAGTCACTTTAAATCTAAATATGGCCATGATTTTACTACTCCTTGGAAACAAGGAGGAATCTTTGAAACTTTTCAAAAAAGCTTTGGCCTACAGCCAACCAATTTTGAAAGAGTTGCAACAGCTCATCTTCCACATTAGAACTCGCATTGCTTCCCTTTTTCACCACTCACAATCCCAATCACAAGAACAACAAAAAGATGCTGAAAATAATCAAACTCAAACCCTCAACTTGAACCATCTTTTATTGAACATGGGGGAATTTGAAGAGTCATCAAAAATCCTGGAACAAGTTTCTGATAAAATAAAAAACGTTTTGATAGAAGATCTTCAAGACACCAGTGAAACCCTTTTGTTGATTGCGGAGACTTTGAGCAGACAGCAGAGGTTTCGAGATGCGCTGGATCCAACTGGAAATCAAAACCCCAATTCCAAATTCAAAGTAGGCCAAGTGCAAACAAAACTCAAAGAGTTGGAAGACTCCCTACGAATGCTTCAAGAAATGTACTTTCAACACATCATGATGCCGGGAGAGGACAACACATCAACACTTGAGCTACAATTTGACGTCGCTGTCATGTACTACGAACAAAAGGATTTTAAAAAAGCTCTCCAACTCGCAGAGCACGTTGAAAGGAAGCAGGGTGAAGCTCTCGGCCCGAATCATCCAGAAACTGTTGAAAGTCGAAGGCTAAGGGCGCTGGTCCTCATTAAACTAGAACAGTATGACGAGGCTTTACAATTACTCCAGGAGATCCGTGACCAGCAGATGGAGATTCTGAAGGAGTCGTACAAAATTGATAGTCATTCCGCTGCCTTGGAATCTCAGTTTCAAATCGCGTTCATCATGGAAAAACAAGGGAAATTAGCAGAGGCGTTACAACTATTTAGAAAAGTACAAAAGGAACAGGAAATCCTTCTGGGGGAAAATCATCGCCTTACAATTAAATCACTAAAGTCTATTGAAAATCTTGTGAGTTTCATGTCTCAAAATGGAATGGCGATAGATTAATTATTATTGTAAATTGTAAGTCGGTTTTATTTATCTTGAACCTTGATGTGGTTTTTTAGAGCTCATGGTTTTCATAGCACTGTGATTCACAATTTCTTTGACACATGTTTTATTTTGTCAATATAAGTCGAACTGGAATAAATACATTTGTCATTGAGCATCAGAAAGATTGCAACACTTTTTATAGTTATTTTCTACTTTCACTCCTGATTCTATTTACTCATTTATTGTTAATTTTGCATCGAGTTTCGTATGTTAAATAAATTATTGGAAATTCCTGATGTCTATTTTTATTTGTGGTACAAAACTTACTTTTCGTAGTTACATTTGGACGCCGGTTGTTGTTTTCATGACAAACACTCCTCAACGTTCCATTTAGCATTCTTTCATGCAGTGAGGTGGTATTCATGACACATAAAAAATAAACGGCGTTCCAATTGTACATTTTTGTTTCGCTTTGAATTTTGAACTCTGCTCACATGAATCAAAAGCCTCCCGTTTTTCAATCTTGAGTCCATAGTCCATAATTTCAAATCATTTCTCATATAGAACCTGTTTCGTAGTTACATTTGAAATTTGGATTGCTTACTTTTTTTAGACAGGACAGTTTTACTGTTTTTAATTTTGACGCGACTCCATTATTCATTCCTTGTACAAAAAATCCAAAAATCCCCATGAAATTATGTAATATCAGATACATAAATCAAGAAAAGGCAAAGAGACAAGACAAGAGATCGGCCGGAGGAAAACAATTCACAATTTATGCTGTTTAGTGTTTTGGGCGCCGTACGGATATTTATGCCATGTTTTCGGAATCAGAGACTTGTATAGATTACCACGCTGCAAAGTCTGCAATAGTTTCCAAAATGGTCTGTGGCATTTTGAGGAATTCCCTAAAATCATGACACTTTGACAAACTCCTAGTCAATTATCATCAATCAAAAGGAGAACATTTTCTCCTTATTTTTTTGTCAAACCTTTAAACTTTGTTACATGCACATAAGAAACAAACGAACCGTATACCAAAATTCAGACAGCCAGTACATAGCACATTCGCCTTTTGGTTTTATGTCAAATCCGAGCTCAAAGTTCAAAGCCTTTTTAATTCAAAATCGAGAAATTAATTAGCAATTCACATGAAAAATTGGAATGTACGAATGCATAAAATGCTGAAAATTTGAGAGAATGATAATTTTAGTTGGGTGGAATTGCATTTTGGACTAACTCAATTAAAATGAGAATATCGTTGTGAGATTTGAGATTTGAGCCTCAATTAATTCATGTACAATTGTATTAAATGTGGGTAGTGTGTGAATTGTAAATTGTAGATGCGTCCAAATGAATTTATTGTACATGAGATACAATGTTGCATTTTGAGTTTTATTTGAATGTGTATTTTCACTGTTATTTGCTGTCTGTTTTACATTGAGGATTTTATCTCTGTCCAGACTCAGACTCAATTTGCTCCGCTATCTTTTATGCATAGAATAAATATTTAGCTCTGCACAGCCGAAAGTCCACAGCCAAAATTCAAGTCCAAGGTCAGTGACGAGATTGCAGAGTGCAGACTCTGGTTTGTATTTTGTATTTTGTATTGGTGGCTTGTCTATTGTCTATATTTTCCACTTCTCCTCTCGTTCCTCGCTGTGAATTGTTCAAACTGCAAACTACAAACTTTGTGCAATTTGATTCCACCGTGTGTATTAAAGTTGAATAGACAGAAAATTATGGGCTTGTTGAAATTACATGAAAATAATTCAACACTTTGTGTTGTGATTTTGATTTTGACTTGAAATTGAGCTCGTCTTTCCTCTGCTCTCGCCAGTCACAACTACTTACATTTTATGTGCATTGGACACTTAATAAAGTTTTCTGACTGTTAACTGTACATTTGGTGCTTTTTTAAGGCTCGCTTCAAAAAAACTGTGACATTTGGAATTTGTTCTGTGGTTTTCCTCCCTCTGGATTTTTGGCTAATGACTATTAAAATGAGCTGAAATTAGATAAAATTTGAAAATACTTGTGTGTAAGTTTTGTTGCATTTTGTGCACGATTTTAATTTCAGCACAAAGTTTATGTGAGTGATGATTGATTTTAATCCATTTGAATCAACCAACTTAAATAAGTTGTAAAGCCGGCTGATAATTTTTTGTTTGAGTTTCAATCAAATCAAGATAATTTTCAAATGCAATTTTGTTTAGATCCACATAAATTTGAAATTTTCCGTTTGAAATATTTGCCCACTGGAAACACCAAATTTTGATTTAATTCTGCAGAAATCCCAGTGTGTTCAATATTCAATGTCTAGCTGTTCAAAATTTAAGTACCTACAAGTTCGGAGGTAAGTTTTCGTATGTTAGACTAGTAATAAAATGTTCACACTCATCAATAAGCTGTACACACAAATTTCCACAATAAAACCAAAAGTAAATGTTGCAAATGTCATGACTTGTGTTTGTTTTTTATTTTCGTCAAATTTACTACGTGTAAAAATACTGTGATGAACCAGAGTAAAATACTAAAGACTGGAAATTTTAAAGGTGAGTTAACTTTTCAACTTTTCTTATCACTTGTCGTTTGCGTTTGCTAAAACAGTTGAAAATGAGATTCACATTTTGTGCCATGCATGTTGATTCATATTGCAGATAATTCTGAAGACAAATGGAAATGGACTTGTTGATTGTAAAACTCGAGAAATTTGGGCTGGATAATTTTATCGATGTCTACCGCTTTTATTTGTGTAGGCAAACTGTGAGTCAAAATCAAATCGCAGCATTCCTTCAGTTTGACGCGGATCAAATTGCAAATATTGTAAGTCACACTTTTACTACACACAGTTCAATCAGGTATAGATTTTCCTACTCAAAAGAAGTTGAACTAAATGGTTTGGTGAATGTTTTAGACTCACCCACCGGACAATTTTTCGAAATGTGAGAAACTGTACGAGCTCATTCAAAGGACATCCACTGTGAGAAATTTCCTTGAGGCTCTGAATGAAACTGGAAACGAACATATTATCAAATTTGTACAAGAGACACATTTTCCGGCGAATTTCTGTGGACGAAGCGCTTCAACTTCAGCCAATTTGACCATGGGAATTTGGTTCAACATTCCAGAGCCCATTGATTCATTTTACGGCAGAGAAGATTTCCTCACTCAACTTCATGATAAATTAAAACCTCGAGAAGACTCTGAGATGGAGGTCACAGTTTTGTCCCAGGTCAAAATCGTGAGTGGTCTCGGCGGAATCGGGAAAACTGAGACTGCCCGAAAATACATCATGAAACATCGAAAATTCTACAACAATTTCATTTGGATCAACGCTGAGAGTGAAACCTCGCTGATAAATTCCTTTTTAGTACTAGCCGATGAACTGAAAATCCCTGTAAAAAATCCACAAGGAAAATCCAGAGAAATCCAAGAAATCGCCAAAGAAATCTACAGCAAAATTTGTAAGCAAGGTAAATCCAATTTGATAATTTTTGACAATGCAGAAGATTATCAAAGCTGCAGAAAGTTCTTCCCATTTGGACTTCATCCCGACCTGAAAAACCGGTGATTTTGGCCACGTCAAGAAATCAAGATTGGATTTCACACACTGGGAAAAAAGTCCAGTTTCTTCTTTTGGACGTTTTGACTGAAAGTGAGAGTCTGGAGTTCATCTTGAAGGAGCTGGAAATTCCAGAGTCGGAAATTCTACAATTCAAAGAAGAGTCGAGAGAATTCATCGAGTTGCTAGGCGGACTTCCGTTGGCGCTTCAACAAGCCGTCGCCTACATCAGACAAGAGAAAGAACTAAGAGAATTGGCTGGAGCTCCCTATAGAATCAGCGACTATGTCCACGAGTTCAAATTGAGTATGGAAAGATTCCTGAAATTTTCTCCAGTACCCGGATCAACTCCAGATTCCTCGCCCACTGTTTTTGTCACTTGGAACGTCACTTTTTCCAAAATCCAGAAACTTCCCAATGGAGAAGAGGCGGTCAAAATCCTGGAAATCCTCTCTTTTCACTACGCTGATAAAATCCCATCCTCTTTCCTTCACTCGCTCATCCCTCAGGTTGAATTGAGAAACTTTAGCCTCGCATTAAAACTGCTTAAAAAATACTCACTAATAAAAATAAACATCACCAATTTTTGCCTGAGCATCCATCGACAACTCCAGTTCGTCGTCCTCCAGTACCTCGAAAACCGGGATGAAATAACCAAAACGCTGACAGACCTCTCTCAAAATTGCCTAGGGGTTCTGGAAAAGATAAAAATTAGTAATGAGTCAGAGAGCACCAACATTTTCTTAAATATCCGTCAAATTTTTGATCAGCCGTTCCAATTTTCAGCCACCCCACAATTGATCGTCTTCATTTGCAAGTTTGCATTGGTACTAAACGAAGCTGGGAGATTTATAGAATCTTTAGACACTTGTTTTTTGATGCATCAAATGTCCAAAACACTCTTGGGCGAGGATTGCCCGCTCACACTTGGAGCTTTGGGAATGGTCGCCTCTCAGCTTTGTGAAATAGGGAAATACAGCAGGTCTTTAGAGCTATCCATAGACATTTTGGGAAAAGTGAAAGTTCACCCGGTTTTAGTGATGTATGATCCGATAAAAATAACGGCAATGCACAACATAGCAACATGCTTGTGGCGGCTGAAAAAATACGAAGCGTCTCTTAACATGTTCCAGCAGCTTTTGGCTCAAGAATTTAAAGTTTTTGGAGAGAACCACCCTTCAACTTTTGGAACTCAACTTATGATTGCTCGTCTATATGGAGAACTAGGTGATTCTTCAAAGTGCTCAGCTTTACTTCAACAACTTGAAACTATGCAGATGTCACTTCCAAATTCTGAGACTACGCTAAGCCTCAAGGTACACAAAGCGATAGAACTAATTGATAAAGATGAATTTCGTGAGGCATCTAAATTATTCAAAGAGGTTTATGCTCAACATAAAGAAACTTTGGGCGAATATCATCCAAACACATTAACTGATCTTGTCTGCCTCACACAAGCTGTAAAGGCGGAAACAAGCAACTTCCCAGAAGCTTTGAGTCAGTTCAAGAAAGTGTACGAGATCAAGAAAAATTACTTGAGTGCGGATCATCCCGAATTAATTGATGTCAAACTGAAAATTGTGACAACCTTGATGGAGATGAAGGATTATGACGAGTCGCTCAAGATGCTTCAAGATATGTTCAATCAACTACCCAAAATCCCAGGAGAAAACCATAATCGAGAAGTCATACTTTCCTTGCAATTTGACATTGCTAAAAAGTATGCTGAGGAGAAACAAATGGCAAAAGCTGTGAAGCTTTTTGAAGATGTGGAAAGGATGCAAATAGATGTCCTTGGGCCTTGGAATCCTCAGACTGTAGCCACAGGAATTATAAAGCTGGTTTATTCTAGATATTATGGTGGGAGGATGGAGCCCTGAAAAGTATTATTGTGACCATCGAGCGCTGGCTCCAGAAAATATATTTATTTAACTTTATATTGTACAAAAAGAGGGAAATACATGGAAATAAAATGTCAAGATTTTTTTAAAAATAATAATAATAATGGTCATTAAAATGTGACATTCAGTTTTTAGTTTATTACGAATGAAAACACTGCATTTGTTTAATTTATGTTTCGTGTTATCATGCTAATGCGGTCTTACAAAATGATACGAAATGTTCAAAATGCTTTCATCAACAGTGCAAATCATCAGTTCATTTGGAGTCTGCATTCTGTATTTTTATACGCACTACGCATTATCATTCACAATGGAAAACGAAAGCATGAAGAATTGGCAGCATTTTGATTTATTCAATATGAACCCGTTTTACTGTTTCCGTCAAAACTTTAAATACAAATAACTTCGCATGAATATTACCAGAATTGACTCTACAACATCTGAGTGAATGATGTCTAAAATACCTTTGTAAATAAAGTAAACGGCGTCCAAGTTCAGCAAAGAGAATTAATTTTTGTTTCCGCATTGGCCAACTCTGACGCCGCTCGTTTTTTTTCAGAGCAGTTTCTTAGTCGTACAAAGAGAGTTGAAATTTCCAGGTCAGCTATATTGTAAAAAGCTGAATAAGTGAACTATTTAATTCTGTGCTTCATGGCGTCTGATTAAATGTTTTACTTTTTGATTGAATTTACTTGCATAAACAAAACACAGCATTGCCATCATGCCACAGCGACAGAAGAAGTTCCACGAGTCTCTCCAGCTCTTCCAACAAACCCTGGCTCAATGGAGCAAGATTCATGGAGAAAGTCATGAAAGGACTCTGACAACTCAAGACATGATTGCCGTAGTCCATGTGGAGCTGGGAAATTTCTCACAAGCCATAGAAATACATGACCATGTTGTCCAGAAGAAAACTGAGCTTCTTGGCCCGAATCATCAAGATGTACTCAAAACGAGGCACAATAAAGCTTGTGTTTTGTGTCGGATGGGCAACTTTCCAGAGGCCTTCAAAATATTCAAAGAGGTTTATGAACAGAGGAAACAAGTTTTGGGAGAAAGTCATTTGGACACAATAAACACTCTGTACTGTTGGAAGTCAAGAGTTTTAGATCAAGAAGATGATAAATTCAAAGAAGAAGCTCCAGAGGCTTTTGAGATGTGCAAGACAGTATATGAAATTAGAAGGGCGAATTTGGGTGAGAATCACCCTGAAACTGTCGAAGTGAAAAGTAAAATTGTAAATTTTGAAACTGAGTTACGGAAACGTGAACAAGAACAGTAGAAATAAAAACGCATGTAATTTATGACAAAATCCTGCTTTTCGTTGATTTTTCCAACTACGTACACGAGACTCATAAATCATAAGCATGGATCATTGCATATTTCATAAATACGTATTTACATGTACATGTAACAATTACACACACTCAAAGTAAAAGGTAGGTGTTAAAAAAGATGTTTCGCGCTATTTCAACGCCGTTTCTTTTTTTTGCTTTCATTTTGCGATTGCCAAGTTGGTGAGTTCCATTGTTCGACTTCAACTTTTGCAGAAAAAGCAGTGTAAACTTGATTTCTTTTCTATATTCGAATGACAAAGTGTACTTGAATACACTTCTGTACATTTGGCCTTTGATTCATGCGGAAATCAAAACACTAAAATGCCATAAAATGTTCAATCTTATTTGAATTTTGAATCCATGTTGTACAGTTTTATTCTATGTATGCATTGGGCATGGTGAGCTGGTTTCTATGGAAACTGTAAAACTTTGTCATGGCAATTTTACCCCCTGGTTTTTTGAAACAGGCTCACAGGTCCACAAAAATCCAGTATCATATGATAAATGATAAAAAGGTAGATATTTTAACCGTTGAGTTTTTCTCTTATTTCGCATTACATGATTTTTTTCCATCATTGGTTTACACGTACATAGTGTGTGCATTTAGCATATGCCATTTGATGACATCCTGTCTGTCATATCCTGCGGTCGATGCGGTCGTCAAAATCCATCGTTCTTTCTATGCAACATGAGCAATGAGCAGAAATAAAGAAATACAGAAGAAATACACAGAAAAAGAAGGAAAACCACAAATTAATTTATTATTGTTATTCTACGACAAACTGTAAATACTTCAGATTTGAGCATTTGCGTATAAATACTTTGAGCTAAATGTCATTAGCCCGCAGTTTGCAGCTACAACTACGAACGTTTACATCATATCCAGACAGTTTCAACATTAAAATTAAAATACAGACTAGATTCAACATTCAACATGGGCCGAGTTCATCCTGGGGCAATCCTTGTTTTAGCTGAATGGTCAATAATTTTTTTAGTCGCACTAGCTACTGGAGCTTTTTCCAAGGAAGATCCACAGGCAATGAGCAATATTTTGGATCCAAATACAACTGTGACACCAAAAGCCGACAGTAAGAGTAAGACTTTTTCTATATTCAAAATTAAAACCTTAAATAAAATTAAACATTAAACGTATCAAAAACAATCAGCATATCAGCATACGTATCAAATGTCAAGTGTTAGACTTTTGACTTCCGATAAAAGTCTTTATTAGTTTGTTCATTTGGTTGAAAATTTCCCACGCCAAAATTCAGACTCCAAAAGACTACACACATCCGATTCAAATATAATATTTTCAGTCAGAATCACAATCCAGTTGAAATTGAATTCTACTTTGAGCTCTGACCGCAAACGTTAAATAGATTAAATATGGTTTCCTGGTTCTCATTTCCGGTCAAGAAGTGTGATATTCGATGTTTGCAAATTAGTAGTTGAAACAGGATAAAAAGTTGTTGAAATGATTGCCAATTTATGTATAGCTAACGTTGGATTTGTAACTTTTGAGTCCTTTGTCGTTAGCAGTTCTTGTTCTCATTTGTGTTTTGTCAAATTCCCTTTTGTCCCGAATCTCAAGTCTCAAACCTCAAAACGATCCAGTTTTTATTTCTCTTTAAAGTTGACAAAGAAATTGGAAAGTTTGAATCAGATTTATAGAATTTAAACATAAAAAATTTGATAATGTTTTGCTCTAGTTGGACGCCATTTCCTTTATTTGCTTTTATTTTAGCGATCGTAAAACGTAAGTTTCATAGGAACCAGTTTTGGCCGATTGAGACTATCTGTAAAAGTGGAAAATGTGAACTATAAAATACAATATGAAGTTTCATTTTGATTCTTGATACATAAAATCAAATCTGTTTATATTGTAGATGCGGAATCCTCCGACTTGATCCAAGATTCAAATGACACAAATGCATCAATTACACTTGGCCGAATTCAAAACGCAACAAGAACGAGGGAACTTCTCATCCAGTCCCTTTTTGACTTGAATAATTATGACAAGCGAACTTATCCCTCAAATCTCACCCTCAAAGTTGGCATGACGCTCATGAGCTTCCAATTCGTAAGTATTTAAATTCCAAAGTCCACCTTTTGTAATTATCCCCAACAGAGAAATCTCCTTTCTTTGTGTATATAAAAATACTTTAATTTTTCCAGATGGACCGCTTTAATATCTTGAGTGCTAATGTCTGGATGACTTATGTAAGTAAAAAAAATCTACACATTTTCCTCATTTATTTATTCATCTTCAATCTTCAAATCTAAGTGCATCATTTTTGTCTAAAACTATAATGAAAAAGCTTTGAAAACTTTGTTTTTAATCTTTTCCCTCATTTTTTCTACAGGAGTGGAACGACGTCCGACTTCGGTGGAAACCAGAAAATCATGGAGGTGAAACCACTCTGAGTATAGACAGAAATCTCTTTTGGCTCCCCGACATTCGACTTTATAA
>JAQGBI010001288.1:0-10666 GCA_034698325.1 Sminthurinus elegans
CATTTATTTTTAAACAAAAAATTTTTAAAGCATTTACTTTCAAGGAATTTAATATAAATTTTTAAAATAAATATCAAGTATAAGAATTTTCTAGGTGTCAAAATTACTCTTTACATTTTACGTTTTTTCATTACAAATTGGTTATCATATTTTTTCCATACAAATCCAGGATTCCATTCACGACTCTCTTTAGTAATTTTAGATTTTTCACCATTTAATAGTAAATAAATTTGTTTAGATAAATAATCAGAAGGAACATTATTATCTCTTAAAGCTTTTAGAAACTCTGTAAGTCCTGGAATATTCCATCTTTTTACAGGATTTTTCTTAGTAGCAAGAGACAATAAATCAACGATATGACTAAATGATATTATTTTATCATCATAAATTATTTCACCTGAATCTTTCCATTTAAACTTATTATCAGCAGATAAAATTCTTAATATATTTCCAGCTTTACTTCGTTGCCGAATATCAGGAATCATATTTAAAATTTTACTAATTTGTATTTCTACACCGTTTTCATTTTCACTATCTTCACTCTCATCTTCTTCATCTTTTGACTTTTTCAAGCGGTTGAATTCATCGATAGGCATCACTTTCCAAAGTTTCACTACCGCTCCATCCCTCGACGTCATCCTGAAGGAATGTGTTAGCAATCTCCCTCTTTTTTAGTTTTGACAAAACAGTAGCGATAACACAAGGTACAAGGCGGTAATTTTTAATTAAATAGTTCCGACTTCTTTTTATATTTTGTGTTGGATTTTTAAAAAATTTTAAAGCCTTTTTTATTTTAACAAGACATTGCTTTTCTCTTCTCGTTATTGCTAATTGTTCAATATTTAAAAAACACTCGATAATATTTTTTACTTGCTCATCATCTATCCATATAAGCAACTGTCTTTGTAAAACTTTTGAAGGCTTCAAAAACAATTCTAATACTTTACGATTTTCAATGATATGTAAATTCATTATTGAGTAAAAATAATCATTTCATCAGATGGAAATAATGAATTTCGAATGCGAAGGTTTTCAGGAGTATATGTATGAAAGTCCATAAACAGCAGACCGTGAGGAACACCTTTGGTTGCAATTAAATATGCTTCGGTAATATATCGAGAATTTCTGGGATCAATTTGACTTGCTAATCGTGTAATAGTATTACGATCACGAGGTTGAGAAAAAAATATTAAATATGTACTTGAAAGCGCAAGATTCCGAAGTTTGTCAGAAAAAAGATTTTGCACGATTAGAATAACACTGAATCCTGGAAAGAGAGAGAGAGGCGAAAATAATTATAATATAAATAAAATAAAATAAAAACAACGTTGGAGGTATATTAATAGCATTAATTTAAATACAAGGATTTCTCACCAAGATGATGACTTCCGTCGAGAAAATAGCAAGTAATTTTTTCAAGGAGAGCACGATCTTTTACAATTTCTAACCATTTGTCATCAAAAACCAAGAGAGAATCTTTCACAATATTTTCATGTGCTTCTTGTATACTTGGAGTAAAAACAAATCGATCACTATTTTTACTAGCTTTTACTAATTTTGTAGGGTGGTGCTTATAGCAGTAAATAATTTTACTAATTTTCTTGCTAATTAAATTTTTTCTATTTAATATCAACTTTGAAATCACTGAACTTTTTCCTGAATTTGACGGACCTGCTACTACCATAGCAAAATGAGGTTTCAAACGAAAATCAAAGATTGTAGTTTCCATTCCATTATTATTTTTGAAAAATAAATATGAATCGGAATTATTTATTTCTATTTAAATACACTTTATATTTTTCCTCAAGTTCAAGTATAGGTAAAAGCGCTCGAGGTGTTGAAAATCAGAAACAAAAACCCAAAAGTGGAATTATACAAACGTTTTTATATCGTTATATAGTATATCTATGAATACTTAGGTACATATGTATAGCCTATAGCTAAGCTGTAGGTTATTTATACTACTTGGTTTTACAAGTATGAACATGTTTTTATGCGGAGTGCACGTGTTGTCGACACTAGCGCCTCTGTGGTTGCTTTTAAAAATAAAAGTCTGAAGGTCAGTTTTAACAGCTATTAATACGTTTAAAAGACGATTGCTAGACGAATTTAATCACGCCTACATATGTATGTATATGTATGTATACATATATCCCTAGGTACTATACAATCATTCCCCTAGTGTATTATCATCATCAAAATTGTGCACACCTGCTTTATAATTTTGTTCTCATTAGTATGCATTATACGATTTATTTTTGTTTCTTCTTGTGTATGACGTCATCCCTAGCAGATTGCTTCAATTACTCTACATATATAGAAACATGTTGTGAAACTTGTCTGAACCTGCACTTTAAATTTTACAAAAGCGTTTACCCTATCCCTCCGATTGACTATCTATGCAAGGATAATACAACTAGAATTCCTGTCGGATTCATTGTTTCTGAAGAAATTTTAAATCCTCAAGACTGTGCAGGTGTTCATTTAAGGTCACGTGAGACACGATATGTCAGCTCCTGGATCAATTGGCATTTTGAAAAATGGATGGAACACTTCAAAATGGGTCAACAAAATTCTGAATCATTTTTTGATACGTCATGTCTATCATTTATAACTGCTGTTTTACTGTATATTTTGTGTATATTTTTACGAGAATTATTAAAAAAACTTAAAATAAAAATAGCCTCTTATATGAACCGTATGAACGAAAGTAGAAATTGAATGAATAAAAAGTATTAAGTGAAATATGTAACACATTTTGATAGAAGGATGGTATGATATCCATGCGATTATTTTCAAATAAATGTACATCGTTTATTTGTTTATTTATATTTTGAACAAACTTTGAATTTTTATTGTATATTTACACATTTACATTTTCTTTTTACATTGATAGTTTTTACTTATTGCGGATTTATTAGTCCTCAATACTTGAATACCGATAAACCCGAGAGCCTTCATACATTTTAAAAACGTCCACTAACTGCTCTAAAGTAAGAGTAGAATCCAACCTCTGGCTAGCAAACTTGGTAAGTGCTAGTGTAATCGGAGTGTTTTCTTTGCATTTGAACCAAGTTTCTTTGCGAAAAGTTTCAATAAATTTTTCAACAAATTCTTCAACTGTTAATCCTGCTAGTCTATGAATACGGTGTTCTATTTCATTTATAAATTCAGGATACCGCGTCTTAAAATCCCTCACCAATTCATATATATTATAATCATAACCAAATCGATAACCGGCAAACCTGTAGAGAGCAAATTCAAATTCAGAATTTTTTTCACATTTCCAACCAGTTTTCTTGCAAAAAGCATTGATAAATTGTCGAATTGTTAGTCTTTTCATTAAATCAGTTCGGTATTCTAATCCACTTAACAGTTTAGGATTACGTGACTTGAAATCCTCAACCAATTCATTTATATCATAATCATAACCAAATCGATAATACGCAAACTTGGTAAGTGCTGTTTTTAGTTTAGAATTTTTTTCACATTTGCAACCTGTTTGCTTACAAAACGCGTTGATAAATTGTCGAGGTGTTAATCTTTCCATCTTGTACAAGTAGAACTTTTTTATTGTTTAAAATTAAATTTATTCACCACACATTTTCTCGATCAGGATCGATGTTGATTATTCCTCTTGATATTCTGAAAATCAATACCAACTCATCCGCATCCCGCTTAGAACCCAATCGCTGACTCGCAAACTCCGTAAGAGCTGATGTAATTGGTGTATTTTCTTCACATTTCCAACCTGTTTGCTTACGAAAAGTTTCAATAAATTTTTCAACAGTCAACCCTTCCATCTTATAATGTTTCGTATATGCGAACAAAACCTCGAACTTTTTTAGAACAAACTTTGCAATGTGTATTACTTATAGTACAAACTAAACATGTTCCATAGTGACCACAACTTAATAAAACATACAAATGTGCAAACTTTTTATCACAAAGAACACAAATTTTGTCTCCTTGTAAACCCAAAATTTTTTCTTCTTCTACTAGATCTGCATATTGGCATGAAGGACCATGAGCCCAAAAAGGATTTGGTTCTGATTGTAGGTTTTTTGCAGAGTTCATACAAAAGAAACAATAGTAGTTGTCTGTGAAAAGAGCTTTGTAAAATCCTGCCAAAGCAGCGTCAACTGTTGAAAAATTTGGATTATTCCATTTGGCTATACCTCTAAATGTTTTCTCTCGTTCTTCCAAGGATGTATAGCAAGAGGAAGCAGGCTTTTGTTTCACATAAATTTTTAAACCAACTTGTACACAGAGTATACATGAACCACAATGGTTATAAAATGACGTTGAACACTGATTTTCACACTTGTCTGAATATTCCAAACTAAAATTCATATTTCTAACACATAATAGCTTTTATAAGTCCGGTTGCTTTTTTTCGGCAAAAAGGACAATTTTCACAAACAATAGCACAATGAGCACAAATTCCAGAATGTCGGCATGGCAACAATACAAATAAACAATTTACTTGTTCCAAACAAATTCTGCATTCACTTAAACACATGATTTTTAACGTACATTTTAATGCTGAATAAAAAGCACACGATTTTTTTGGAGCATGTGCTAATAAAGGAGTTTTTAGTTTTTCCAAATCCACTCTAGCTTTGTAATTACAATAGAAACATCTGTAAATTCCTCTACGAGTTTTAAACCAACCAGCCTTAGCTACACGATCCTTTACACTGTCCTCAGTCCAGTCGTTAAAACTGTTCTTGCGAGCTTCTATTAAAGTGTAGTTGCTATTAATTGGACTTCCTTTTATAATCACTCCTAAATATTTTGTAAGCTTTCGAATTCCTGTACAGAGTTTTGAATTTCTCCTGCCGCAACATTGAAGCGGTCCCATCGAGTGAACTCTTTGAGCGCTGATTTGAAACTAAGCATGGCTTCGATAAAAAAATCTTACAACACCCCTCAACTATCGGGATCCTACTCGGGGGTGCGAACGTTTTTTCAAAACCGTAAATTAAAAAACTTTAAGCAGGTGTCAAGTGAACTACGAAAACTAGATGAATACTCCTTGTTTCGCCCCGCAAGGAAAACGTTTCTTAGACGGAAAACATATTATCATTTTATAGATCATGTTTTTGTAGGAGATTTAATAATTTTAAACAAATATAAAAAGGAAAATTCTGGTTATACATGTATTTTAGTTCTTCTAGATGGATTTAGTAGATATTTATTTGCAGTACCACTAAAAGATAAATCAGCGGATAGCCTTGTCAAAGCGTTGAAAGGAATTTTTAAAAAGACACATCGAATTCCATTATTATTTCATTTTGACGAAGGTACAGAAATAAAAAATCGAAAAGTCATGAAGCTTTTTGAAGAATATAATATACATTATTATCATACATATCAACATACAAAAGCCGCTGTGGCAGAAAGGCTAATCCGTAATTTGATGTCTCGACTAGCTCGAGTTTGGTATACACAAGGGAATCACAAGTGGCTCACAGTGCTTCCAAAACTCGTAGCTTCATATAACGCAACTAAACATTCTTCCACTGGATATGCTCCAAAAGATGTAACACCTGAAAACAGCGCTGAAGTTTGGAGGAATTTATATCATAAAGTTATAACTATGAAAGTAAAACCTCCGAGATTTAAAGTTGGGGACATTGTTCGTATATCAATATCAAAATTATTATTTGAAAAACGTTATCTTCAAAATTGGTCTCTTGAAAAATTTAAAATTTCTAAAGTGAATCAAACACGCCCAATTACATACAACCTTGTGGACCTTAATAACGAGGATATTACTGGGGTTTTTTATGAACCAGAATTAAATCTAATTAGTTAGTTTATTATTGAAACTGTGTGTGTAAACATGTATTTCTCAGGAGCGGAAGAAAACTATCATGTGACTCTTTCAAGTGAAGCATGGAAGGAATTTTACCCTCAAAACCATGCATCATATTTTATAAATCAAATTGTACCGCCGATTCAACATCCTCTCTGTGACTATGAAATTGCTCTAATGGAAATCATTTACATTGCCAAAAAACAAGAATACTTGTTTTTCAACGATACTTCTGACAACATCATTACAGTATTTAAAGGAAGTTCTGTAAAAACTGAAATACTGATGCCGAAAATTACCGACAACATGGGACAATGGTTACAATTTTGTAATCAACGAATGACAGCAGCAAACTTTGGTGTTGTATTTCTTTATGTATTATCCTCAACATCTTTACCTACTTCTATAATCATAAAAAACCGAACCGACAAGGTGTTTATAATTCCTGCAAATGTAGCCGAAGCTTTAGGATTTTCCAAGAATATGTTTGACGCTGGAGACTCTTCAAATTCTTCAGCACCTTCACAAGATTTATTTTCAAAAATCCCTAATAATTGGGATGTTCCCTTTCAGTTACAACCTGCTATTGAAACAATTCAGCTTCAAGTAGAAGAACCGGAAAACTATGATCAAGACTCCCTCATCAATGAAATCAATGCAGCGTTTTCCTCTAACAATATAGACGCATCAATCAGCGTCACCAACGAAGAAACAGTATTGGAATGCAAAACAGTTGATATTTCCATAGAATTCTCTTCCTGCCTAGAAAATATTTTAGGATTTCCTGATGATTTTATATTTCAAGGAGGATCTGAAAACTATCGTCAACCGACAAATCTAAATATTGCTGAAACTATAACAGCAATGAATATCCATTGTAATTGTGTAATTCCTACACAACATGGTTCAAAATACCAACAAATCATAAAAAGTTTTGTTCCTTCTACTTCTTACGACAATATAACCATCAATACCTTCAACCCTCCAACATATTTGCCTCTTCAAAATAATAATATTTCATCTATTGAAATCAAAATTTTAACAGACTTAGGTCGTCAGTTCCAATTAGGCAATCAAAACGTAAGGACTGTACTTCACATTCGTCCTCGTCAGGAATGAGAAAAATTACTTGTACCAACCAAATTTGCACGCTCGAGAAAATACATTCTAAAAACAAAAACAAAATGGCTTCAACACCTGCTACTGTTTCTCCTTTGGAAGACCGAGACATCTCTACTATGGTTCCTCTCTCTACATCCAAAGTCTCTTCCGAAAAGAAACGTGGACCGCGAAAGAAGAAGATTCAAATAGGTGGACGATCATTTGAAGACTCTACGATGTCTGCTAAACAGTCTCCAGCAGGCAGACTAAAAGCATTTCGATCAAAACGTAGAAAAATTTCAAACATTCAAATTGGCGCGGGACGTCCAAAGAAACAACAGCGTCGACGTCGTAAGAAAGCAACACGCTCATATAAAAAGGCAAGCCGTCCACGTAAGAAGCAAATACGGAAGCGGAAACGACTGACAACATCAAAGTGTACTTGCTCTGAAAAGTATAGATCCAAACGCGTCAAAACGACCCGGAGAAGACGACGTCAACCCAGAGCTCATCGATCATAAATCATTAAGGAGAAACCGTATTAAAAGTGAGTGAGAGAGAGAGAAATTAGCAATGTCTACTGTATCAAACAAAGGTTATCATATTCCTCTCGGTTCTACTCCTGTTTATACTTCTCAGTTTGATTATTTTAAATCCGACGAAACAGATATCAGTGTAAAATACTTGGAACCGGTTCGAATTTCACCATATCCCAATTTAATTTCCGATCCAAACGCTTCAATAAATTTTGAAATTCCTGCAAATGAACGAAGATTTATAGATTTGAGACGTTCGCGGTTCGGCTGTGCAGTAAAAATTGTGCAAAAAGACGGTACAGCACCAGCTACAGCTGACTCTGTAGCCAATACCAACAACTACTTGCACAGTTTAATAAAAAACATTTTTATATTCGCTAACGATCAATTAATATACAGTTCTGACAATAATTATCCGTACCTTAGTTACATCTATACACTCTGTACAGCAACAAAAGAAAACAAAAATACAGGGTTTGATGTAGAAACTACAAACGGTGAAAATAATACTTCTGATTACACGACAAGAGCAGCCAAGGTGAAAGATGGGGTTATCATTTATCTTTCAGGACCTTTGATTACGGATCTGTCCTTAGCAAATCGATTTATTCCAAATCGTACAAAATTAAATATACAAATCACTCGTACTCCTCCAGAATTTAGTTTAATTTCTACAGTTGATACAAAAACAGGAGTAGACGGTTGTCCGTTTAAATGTGTCTTAATCGATTGTCATTATGATGCTATGGTATGTGTTCCTACTGAAGAAGTGTATAAATCAATTTCTACGAAAATAGATGGAAGTACTTTGGGAATGATACCATTGATTTACAGAAAAATAAAGACATTTGAAATTCCGAAAAATGCTACAACATTTGAACAAGATAAAGTTTGGGATGGTATAATTCCTCAAGTTGTTTTAGCAGGTGTAGTATTGTCTACAGCTCAAAGAGGAAAACTAAGTGAAAACGCGTTTAATTTCCAAAATTGTAAAATTTCAAAAATATTCGTAGGCGAAGGTGATAAACTTCAAATATTCCAAGGGCAACAATTTCATTTTGAAGATGGAAATTTTCTTGATGGGTATCTCAAGTATAAAGAAATTATAGGGAATGAAAAAGAAGCTATTGTGAACCGAGATACTTGGGCAAATGGAAAATGTATATTTGCTTTTGATTTGTCTCCTGTAATATCAAAAAACGCATTGAGACCCTATAAAAGCACATCCAACGTCAAACTTCATTTAGATTTTCAAACGAAAACAGCGGAAGCCATGACTGTAATTCTTTATGGTCTTTTTGAAGGAGCTCTTTATTTTAATAACGATCGACAAAGAAAATTTTCAACTGATTATCGGAAATGAATACCTCTTCCCTCCTGAATGTATTGTCCATGATTCTTCCCTGTACACCAGTGAAGCAATGGGAGGTGGTTGCAAGAGATAAAATTCAGAAACCATCAACATATCCTTCTTGCGTCATCTCAAATACCGAAATCAGTACTCATCGCGGTTCTCATTGGATTGCTTTATACTTTAAAAATAAATATTGTATTGAATATTGGGATAGTTATGGTCAAAAATTAAAAAACTACAATATTAAACTTAAAATTTGTAAGTTCAATAATAAAATTTTACAAAATTATAACAGTAATGTGTGCGGACTTTATTGTATTATGTTTTTGAGCATGCGTGCAAATGGATATTCATTTAAACAAGTTAAAAAATGTTTTAGTAATAACACTATAAATAACGATAAAATTGTAAAAGAATATTTTAAAAATTTACCTAAATGTAAAAAAGCTCTTGTTAAAACTAAATGTACTGATCAAGTATGTAAGAAATTTACGAAATAAATGCATTTTTCCTTTTATTAAATAAATTGTTTTCGTAATTTGAAAAAATTTCAAATATCAAATATTTCTGCATAAAGTAATTTTCATACATGATAAATTTCAAGCATAAAATAATTTTCATACATGATAAATTTCAAGCATAAAATACTTTTCATACATGATAAATTTCAAGCATAAAATAATTTTCGTACATGATAAATTTCAAGCATAAAATAATTTTCATACATGATAAATTTCAAGCGTAATGAAATTTCCACGTTCAACAAATCCTAAACAATGGCGATTATGTTAGTATACAAAACAAAAAATATTCTCTAGCAGAGAATTGAACTCTGGTCTCCCCATATACTGCCCCAATTTGGCGTTTTATTTGATCTCTGGGTCGTTTTCGTCGTACGAGGAATCGAACCTCGTTCTTCCGATTACAGTCGGACATGCTACCATTAGACCACACAACTACTCCTAGCCAGAGTAATAAAACCCGAACCAAGGTTCGACAAGGTGTGCTAACCACTACACCACTAGAGATGTTATAAACACAAGATAATTTTTTCTTATATAACTAGTAGATATCTTTGAAATTTGTCATTTGTGTTTATTCGACGGATGAACAACAGTCTTGCCATTACTTGCAGTCGATTTTGGTTTAAATGCTTTTTACACTTCATACACTGTAGTATAAACACCGAGGAGCATTTTCTATAGAAACCGATTTGAAAATACTGTGTTTTTCAACTCTTATCGAAATCATAGAAAATCTGAATGCGTTATTCTCGTAAGGGTATATGCACATGAATCATATATTTCCATGTTCTTCATGTAAAAAAACAAAATTTGTCATTTCAAAACGACATTTAATATTATGCATGGTATAGTAGGGTGTTATATAATATGCCCTTAGGGCGTTGTTTGCGGATTAGTAAGCTTCTCTATATACTAATATTTTTACACCTGCATAATAAAAGTATTTTATTGCTTTGATTACTTTTTTAAGGGATTGTTTATATTGTGGTGGAACTGAGTGAGTTTGGAAGTTTAAGCTTCTTTCTTCAGGCCAATCGTGCATCATTCAGGTTCAATCATGTTACACTGAATTCTGAAAATGGCAGGCAGGTTTCTCACAGTTTAACAAGAGCACAAAATAATTATATGTTTCTAGATCCGCTGAAAATTGAAAGCTGGTCGTTTTTTATTTACTATAGTCAATTTTATTAAACTTTCAGAGGTCAGTATGTAAACACGGGCCCAACAATAATAACATTCAAAGACTTGGTGAAATGGTGTGCTGAAATTGCGGAAGGAATGTCCTATCTAGCTTCAAAACAGGTAAATAACATCAAATTCTGACAAAATA
>JAQGBI010001289.1:0-10666 GCA_034698325.1 Sminthurinus elegans
TATTTATACATAAATTGAGTAAGCCGTCTAGAATCTAGAGTCAAGAAAAATATTTATATATCACAATCTCTGGTCTGCGTCTTGCATCAATACTCAATTTACCTATGTAATTTTATGTGTACATAAGTATCAATGATTAACTCAGTCAGACAGACATCAAATATCAAATGACGCTAGTATAAAAACATTAAATTTTTATATACATCATCCTCTTGCCAGCAATTAATTGTTGCTTATTAAACTTGCAAGTTATTAGTTCTCTCGTAAATTTCTAGTAACCCATTTTACTGTTTATACAAAATTAAGAGAAAAACAAGAAATTAGGTAAAAATTTTGGTAATTTAAATTTGGTACAATTATTATTGGAACTTTAAGTTGTAAGTTACAAGAAATTTCACATCAAGTACAAAGTACAATAATGTACAATTATTTTCAAAACTGTTACATGTGTTCTCACATAATACATCATTTAAGTTTTCTACGAAACCACAAAATCCACAAAATTGTTGGTAATCTCAGGAAAACCCTTTGAAATTGTAATAGATATACAAAAACGTAGACTTGAAAGTAAGGATAGTATAATAATTATTATTTATATCGTTATTGTGGTTTACAAAGTACTGATTGATTGTACAAAGTATTCATTTGTCATGTATTTGTGATATAGTGTCAAAGTTAACACTTTTGATTGAATTTGATTCAGTTTGGTTTGGTTTGATTTGATTCGGTTTGGTTACAACAACAGCAGAAACAAAAAAGATCATAGCACACAACACAATCCAACATAAAACATAACATGACATATAATAGAGAGGACATGTAAAACCTTTTCAGAAAATCTCCCTAAAAGTAATATGATATTCCCTGTGGTGAGAGTGGAGAAAGAGAGAGAACCGTGAAACGACTAGATTCTCAGTCTCAATCTTTGCTGACGTAAATACACAGCATGAGGTAAACAATCATACAATGTAATATAATATGACATAATATAATATAATATAATAAATAATAATAATTCTAATTCTACTGTGTTGGCAAGTAATAAAATATAAATATACGTATTAAATCGTATTATTCTGTTTTGTATTATCCGTAATTACGTACCATTTCATAACATTTAACATTATTTATATGGATTTGATTGTGTGTAAATGCACACTACACACAATACACAAACAGTATAAAATTTAAGGCGATGGAGAATGGATAATCAAGAATCCAGACATAATAATTTCCTTTGAAGAAATAGCAAACCACAATACGAAATACAAAGTAAATAATCAAAAGCCTATTCTTGGTTTGAATTAATCGTCTATCGTCTAGCAAGCCTGTAGTTTGTGATATTTGGTAGTATCAGGTTGAAAGTGTCAAGTGAGACACTGATGACGAGTGCAAGAGACAGACGACTACATGTATTTTACTACTGTAGAGTGTAGAGATTGGAGTCTAGTTCATAGTTCAGACAGTCGTATCAGGAAGGTAAGTAAATGTCTACAACTTTCTACAAATTTTGTCATGGACCACACTTCTTTTCTTGGAATATATATTAGACACTTATACAGAATGTAGAATGTGGAATAGACCGACCACAGAAATGTGAGTCATTATTATACACAAGTATTATTATTATTATAAAATTTGTTTCATCATGTAACATTGAACACGAGAAGCACGAGTTTGCGGATAATACAATATTTGCTGTCTTCTTTTTATATGATTGAATTTACAAAGTTTTTCACCTTTACACAATACTTTTCCCTTTCCCTTTTCTTTTCCTTCCTTCATAATAATATACTTGGATTATTATTATGTAAACTTTTCGGAAAAAAAAAATTGAACTAGGTACTTGGTAGCACAGCACAGGTGGTATACGAGTACGAGTCATTGTATCTACTGTCTACTGCATAACATGCAACACAAATAATATTTCCAAATAAACATCCAAAATTGTAAGTATGTAATTTTATTGATTTACAAAAGTACATAATGTATAATATGTAATATTATCAAATCGAAGGTTGTCCAGGCCAGGACTATACAATATGCAAGCATGTGCTATGACGGCAGCAAAAGTATCTCTTTTTAATAACTTTACAATAGAGTTTCAAGTTCAACATACCCAAAGTCCTCATTTCTTATGCATTACAATTTACAACTTCTTGTCATAATTTTCATTTGAGAATCAACTTTTTCTTACATGTTTAACCAAATAATACTCTTTTATAGCTTTAACTTTGCAGAGGTATGCACAATACAGACGTAGACGTACCATGTCAAATGTCAAGTCTATGGAAAGTGTAAAGATAATTCTTTATAATCAAGCTATGGATATCTATAAATGTGCCATGTATCAAATGTTACATAATCTATAATCTTTATATGCACATGGTTTAGTGGCACTATTATTATTATTTGCTGTTTGCTATACTCTACACACAATTGAAAAATTATATCAATTTTCGTTGAAGCCACTATCATTTTTGCATTCACTTTCTCGAGTACAGTTGCATATTATTTAATGTATGCAGTATACAAGTAGTACATTATTATTATACCGTCAACCATCAGTTATAAGTTATCTGACTCCAATTCAACAATATTACTTCAAATAAAGTGGTATGAAGGGGAAAAAAATATTGAAGTAGGTATACGTTTTTACGTAAACACAAAAACTCAAATACTGCACTTGTATAAATATATATATATGTATGCATACAACATACAATGTACGACTGTTCATTGTACCTATGTCTTGTTATGTTATGTATACCTAAGCATTTTCCAAAACTATATTGCAAAACTACAGTTATTATCAATCATCAATCATTATCATACATTCGTATATGAGGGAAAAATTGGACTAAATAAGCCATTTAATTTACGTCAAAGTCACCATATTCCTGTATTTTTTATTATCATCATCATCATCATTTCCGAGGTGATTGACTGGAAAAGAGGGATGAAAACACTTTTTTTTTCTTATTATAAACCATCATGATTCATGAATCATTCGGAATTTGGAACTCAGTAATCGATGAATGAAGAATGAAGTCAACATTCCATATCCTAATAACTCATAATATTAATAATAATAAATACTTGTAAATAATATATTTTCTATATAAATAAATAAATAGATGGCCACCACACACAGAGGGTGTAATTAGTAATTAGCAAATGATACAAATAAACAAATAGTATGCATTTATGCCCTTCATCAAATATCATCGTCTGCGTCCTTTTCGTTCAATGTAATTTGGATTGAGGAGTGAACAAATTAAATGTCAATCCAACCTCAATCGACAAGCTATTGTACATTTTCTTGTTGTTTTTGTTATTGTATGTGTTAGCGTTTCTCCTTCAATCACATTTGCATTGTATCATCTATTTTTGAGATTGAAGATTGGAGGTATACCAGGAAATCACAAGAGCAGTAACGAGCACATTAAACTCACTCATTAATTTGTACGTAATGCACAGTGTAACTGCGTTCTGTGGAAGTGTGGACGGGTGACGATGATTACTCGAGTTGTGTGTGTATAAATATACAAAGTTATCAAGTCAATAGTCAATAGTGTGTGAACACACTAAATACTACATACTAAATACACACCTATAATACATTTCCAGTAGTTCTGAGTTTCTGAGTTACAACATACAACGTATACTTATGTACACACAATATGGTCAACCACAAAGGTCAACTCAAATTCAAAACTCAATGAATGGAGCACGAGCCACCAGAGACATGATTACAACTTACACACATTACACATTACAATGACCTACAAAGTCCCACGAACTCAGTAGGAAAAGCTATTTTTACACCATTGTACAATCTATGTACAAGTGGAAAGTCTACCTTCTAGTCAATGTACTGAATAAAGAGACCTTTTGTATTTTGTACTCAAGACTTAAGATTATACGCACATGTAATTCCATATATTGTAGATAGTATATAGTTGACAAGTTTTACAAATGAAAACAATGGCTAATCAAGAGCATATTCAATGACATGGCATGACATATTATATAATTTAATGAACCTTGTCCCTTGTACTTTTTAATAGTGAATCATCACGCCTTAGTTTGTCCTATAATAACTAATAACACACTGTGTAAAAAGTGTACTACGAATGGAGTATGGATTAATATGCTTCATGATTCTCGATAGATCCCAATTTTAACAACACGAGGAGTCAAGGTAACGTCACCGACAACATTCACATACTGTGGTTAAGTCCCAATTCCTTATCACTATCCATCATCACCATTACGAATTACGATGAGGCCTGTCTGAATATTCTTGTACTATTTCTTCCTCAACTTAATAGTATTTACAGACTAGTATAATCATATTACTACTTGTCAATAATAATAATAATAATAATAATTGTCTTTAGTTTTTTTATATAACAACAATTAACACTCATCAATATTTCATATATCATGTATCTTCATCAAACGTTTAAGTAAAAATATTACTGGTACATTTTTAAATAAATTTCTAATCTTTTTTTATATATATTTTAAATATATTTGATTCAGTTAAATAAACTTTATCCTTCCCATTCCTATTCCCACCTCATAATATAACATGTCCCGTTTTATTCATGAATTATTTCAGGAATGAATACAACAATATACAGGAACAGGCCAAGATTACTTATTGTTACACAAACGTGTCCGTCTCTCTTGTCTTTTCTTGTCTTGTCTACCTCATGAAATACCAAGAAAGGCGTGTATATATCTTCCTCCCCATCTTTTGAATTCTGGGCTAGCCTTGACTTTTAGAGATTCTAGTTTTATATTATAAATAAAAAAAAATACATGCATTATGTATTATGTATCTACATTTTCTGATCTCCTCTATTCACGTATATTGTATACTCCCTCTTTACATACATGTTATACAATGTACATCTAAGCCTGTTCAAAGAGCGTTCAAAATGTACATGCAAAACTTCCTGTGGGTAAATGAATGAATGAACAACTCAAAAAGTGACAAAAAGCGGCATTTTAATAGTATAAAATTTCCTAAAAATTTTCCTTCAACTTTCCCTGCCTTTTTTTAAAGCTAAAGAATCTAATGTAAAAACTAAACCTCAAACAAAATGTAGAATGCTGAAAACAGCTTCTTTTTAAATAATATCCAGAATCCAGACAAATACTGTATATACTTGTATACGTGGATGGATAAATGTACAATGTACATAATGTATAAGATGAAGAACGAAATGAAAAAGATTTGATGAAGGAAAAGGAAAGGAAGCTTAAAAACCTCTAAAAGATTTGAAGATACAGTCCATTAAAGATTGCATTGACCATTATAAACATGCATGAATGTCTGTAATGTAATAGCAGGTAATGAGTCTTCTTCTGCATGCAGAATACTTTTTTTTTTTAACTATTCACCATTCACTATGCACTTGACTTTGAGCTTGAGATGTACTACGTGAAGTTATGCCATGTGAATGTTCCATGCTACATAACATATGATATATTATATACACATAATATTATACCCTTCCAAAGGTAAGACGATGAACACGAAGTGTGTGTTTTGACATAGTACATTCCACTTGCCTCATAAAAATGGAGAAGAGAGAGAGAGAAGATCCAAATTCATATAATATCAGCATTGTATGGCAAGGTAGATAATGCTAGGACGAGGTAGCAAGAGAATGAAAGTAAGAGAGAGAGAGAGAGAGAGAGATTTCAGCAGTAAGAGTACCTTTATAAACTACAATTATTGTGTATATACATACGTCCATGTGCAGGTATCATCAAAATATGCATATATATATAAAGACGGATGATGAGTAGGAACACTCGGCTATATTCCGCATCTGTGGCATTTGTAAATTTTTTGACGTGAATTTCTATTACATAATGCATGTGAATATGAATATAGTTACTTTTAAAGCTTAAATACACCACACAAATACATTACATATACATTATGTATACTCATATCCAAGATACAACCACAAAAGTAAAATCCTATCATGTGGAATATAATGTTGATGTAGAATGTTGAATGTATGTAAAGTACGTTCTCTGAAGGGGAAAAACATGACACAGACAGACTTGAAGCTCCACACTCCCCACACAACACAAGGAAAAGAATACATTAAATGATTAACTCAAACTCGTCGTCATGGAACATGGTTACACAAAAAATCACGAGAGGAGCAAAGAGATGCTATACATACAAGGAACAAGATACAAAGTCTTGAAGAACTAGCTATTATTTTCAGGGTGAAACTATAATGCTAATGACTGGATTGGAATGGAATGGTTTGGATTTGATTGCATTGGATTGCGAATGAAGAAGATGAAACAATGCCAATACCAATGCAATTCAATGTTCAATGTTCAAAGCATTGAAATGAATGACTGGACCGGACTGGAATTTCAACGATAAAATCCTGTCTGTCTCTTCTATTAAAGATTACATAACTTAACAAAGGAGAAATACAGAATATGAACAATGTATCATGAATTATTATTGCACGGCAATATGACTCTCAATTTTCAAAAGCTATCATCATCCGTGTCGTACCTAGTCTAGAATCTAGAGACTAGACAAGAAGAATGACGGAAAACGCTTAGTACAAACTATTAAAATCCATACCATTCCAAATTCCAATGGATTTAGTTTTTATCATGGAATTAAAAATTTGACATGTTTTAAGTTTCAAGCGTAATGTGAGTGTAATAATTATTTTTACTACTATATTAATCATACTTACTTTCACAAATAAAGAAATATATATATTATATAAGACATAATACTTACAAACTTCTATATTCTATACACATATAGTATGTAACGTGTGTATAGTGTGTAATATAATACAAGACACTTTTTAAAAAAAACACAAGATGATAAGGCAATAATGTACCACTCTACTTAATGCTCGATGATAAACGACATTTTATTACCCTGTACCCTATAACATAAAAACTTGTATGGTTCTTAGTTCTTATTACATCTTATGCTAAATGCTAAATAAATGAACCTTTTGTTCACAAGAAATTCACAAGCTTACTCTTCTGCAAAACTATAATACCATGACATAGCTAGGATGAGTATTCTACGTATTACAATAATCACTACACGAGATTCACTACACTACACCACCTTAATCAACTATCCAGTTTTCCAAAAAGCTTGTTCATCTCAATTACAACTCAAAACTCAAATAGATTATCTAAATATGCAAATTTATGTACTTTACACTATACGATTTACAATTTTGTTAAAGGTAAAAGTGTAAATACAAATACACATCAATTGATATCATGGAAAATAAAATATACAAAACCAAAGTACAAAAGACGGAGAGGTAAAAACCAAAGAGGACTGGACTAGATATGTAGTTCACATGGCGTATATTTTATGTAGATATTACACTATATATATTTTTTTTATAAACTCTGGATACTTACAGAGCACGTCATCCTTTTCAACTCGTTCATTCTTGCAAGTTTCAATGTGGATTCTTGATTTTATCAAACAAGTGAAGGTAACGCATCGTGATTTCATGCTAATGAATCTGGTACCTCCCAATCGTGTCTCTCTCGCTGTCTCTCCTTCTCTCTCTGTCCCCTCCCACTCTAGATTCTAGATTGTATTTATTTAGTGACTTGGATATTTCGTATTTTGTTGCTCTTCTTCTACTTTTACTTTTTCTCCTTCTCCGCATCTTCTCATACTTGTCATATATTTGACAATGTGGTTATTTTATGTACAAATGCATAAAAGTTGAATGTACCGAACACGCACAATAAATAACATGATAATGAATTGTAACATTTGAGCGAGAGAGAAAAGATAGATTCGAGAACAGTTTTAGTCGAATATTTTTCTTTTCTTAGTTACAACACTGTTCACTTTTTCATATTTTTACTTTTGTTTGTATAATTTGTACTCTTTTTCGTGTTGGTAGCCTCGTTTGAAAACTAATACTGTAGTCCTGATTAGAAACCTCAAGTCTCAAGACTCAAGTTAAACATGTAATCGCATAATGATACATTATTTTTATTCTTCTACAGCTGTTGTTTTAAAGCACAACTTGATACCATGTACGTTGTACATTGTACATGCATAGAATATTATACCATGTGCTCTGTTTTCTCTTGTTCTTAACTCTCTTAACCTACCGAATGATGTTCAATGTTACAATTCAATTTCATTAAAAGTGTTCAAAACATGAGCATAATGAAGAGTACAATGTGAATATAAACACGAGTTAAGTACACGTGATGCTCATTGTTTTTCGTCCTACATGAACTTTTGTAACTTGAAACATGTATATATATATATATATGAAATGTCTCTACATACATTAATACTTAGTACATGCATAATGATATTGAAAAATTTTATTTGACCGAGTCAGAATGCAATGACACCACATTCTACTATTCTATACTGTAAATTCTAGGTTGTATGGATACATGATAATATATAGAGCAAGTATCAAGTACTAAAATAAAAATAATCTGATGTTATGACATTTGTACTCTGTGACACGGTATTTAGTATTATTAAATGTACATATTTAATAATCATCATTATTATTATTATTATTATTATTATTATTGGTATTGTGTGTATGTATTAGCTTTTGGAGGTATGTTATCAGATATCAGTCAACAGTCAATGAACAAATACATAAATGACAAATCAATTCACTCTCAATTCTTAATTCTTAAAATACTGTGACTTTATACATAAACTTTTTTATGTAACTTCAATCTTTGCTCAAATGGAAAATTATCTGCTTTTTCCGTGCTCTAGCTGTTCTTGAACGTGCAAAAACCACATTGATTCTACAAATTGATTCTACACAATTTTCTAAAACTTCTATACTCTATAATCCATTACATATTATGCACTAGCTATTTATTTTGAAATCTCTTGTCCTCAAATCAAGTATACTATTTACTGTATAATGTATCTATAATCGAACCAAGTTGAAAGAAATACATATAAGTAGTCAGTGAACTAGAAAGAATTCATGGGAATAAATGACATGGATATTTCCAAGTATTTGTGAGGATTCTTTCTTTGGACAATTTGTAACTTCACTTTCTGCAATTTGTACTCCCTATACACACAATACACAACGTGTTCTCTTTATCGATATAATATAGCTTGAAACTTGATACTTGTGTATTCTGTATCCTGTATAATTCAAGTTGCTGGGAGTATTGAAAAATTTTACTTCATATTTCTTGAACGGAAATTGGCCAATAGCACTCCTTTTATTGATTCCCACATTCAATACCATTATTTTGACCACTTTAAGCACGAGAAAAAATAAAATAAGTTTTAGGAATGTCTCACACTAAACACTACTCAACACAAAAATCGATTAGTCAGTTTTTTTTTTACTCCTTGACTTTTTAAAGTTTTCCACTTTCCACCACAAATATTTTCAAAACTCATAACTTACACACTTATCTATGCCATGACTGCTAATTAGTATAGTTCCTTTGATTTTCTTTTCTTTTTTTTTTCACAAGAAAATTCTCTGTCGACGATTGGAAAGATCTCAATAATTATTATTATTATCAAACGTTACAAGAACTTTATTTATTATGCCTGATTATTTTATTTTTGCAGGCAGAATTATTACACTTGACTTGACTTGAAGTAAAAACTCATACAAAAGTTTTTGAATTATAATGATGATAAAGTTGAAACTATAATATACATATTTAGCATGACAAATAACAAAAGTTTTATCTTTAATTATGTGAATATGAATATATTGAGTATGATGACCTCAAAAAAAGAGTTGATAATCAATATCAAGACTTCGTAACAACAACAAAAATCAAATTAAAACCAATAATTATCTGAAAAGTCTACCTACACTCACTGAAAATGAAATATCATAACAAAAAACAAATAACAACCAAATATCAAAGACAGGGAACTTACAAAGTATGCATTATTTATATAGTTTATAAACTTGTCTCCAGTTACAAAACACAAAACAAAGAAATGAGACATTTTCTGCACCATAAATGCATAATAATAATTATCCGTAAAATATGAACAAGAAACAACAGTATAATGAAAAATGACAGATAATTAACGTAAAATAAAGAAAATGAGACAAAAAACAAAAAGTAAAAGTAAAGTCGACAAAAAAGAGACGAAGGAAAGGTTCATTAAATAATAAAATGTGAAAACATGCGACAACCAGCTCAACATTATCTTATGTACAATGTACAAGTAACGCTCCTAATAGCTTGAAGTACAAGCATTATTATTTTTCCAGTATCCAGTTGATGTTACACACGAGACGACAGACATTTACTTACACTTGACATTGATACGGTGTTTATGAACTTTTGCTTCTTTTATCACTCATCACTCACTCACTCACTGTCGTACGTTGTAAGAATTTGATTTTAACAAATAATTCCAAAGTTCAGTTCGGAACGATAATCAAACAAGAAGACTGTAAAAATAAACTAACAACAACAAACATCATCAACAACAACAACGAAGACAACAAGGATATCCAAACAATCCTGTGTATAAGAGTTTCTTGTCATTTCTAAAGAGGAGCTGTTGCCACACATCATCATCATCATTATACAAAATGTATATCAAATAAACGGATCACTTTTCTTTCTACGC
>JAQGBI010001290.1:0-10660 GCA_034698325.1 Sminthurinus elegans
GTATATATACCAAGATATTAATTAAATACCAGACATTTGTAGCATGGACGCTGCCAAATCAAGGTATGGAGAATTTTCTTTCAAATCTTTTGGATCCATCCTCTCTAGCTCTCTACAGTCATCATAATCAAGTCCTGTAAAGGTTGAATCTAAAGTATGCTCCTTGCTCTTTTTTGAACCCAAACAAACTATGATTTTCAAGTATTTTAATTTTTTAAAGTTTGAAAAGATGACATTAAATACATTTGGAAAGTCTTCTACTCTTGACATTGAAAGCCGTACAAGATTAGGAAACATTGTGTCCAAATTTTTAATCCATAATGGTGACCACGCCACTCCCCTCAGTTCCAGTTCCTTCACTGAACCAACAATTTCATTTTTATCAATCCGTCCTTTTGGAAAACAAATGTCCCATATATTATCTGCATGACAGTTCATAAACTTTTCATCAGCAGTATACATAATAGACACTTTGACAAGAGCTGGAAAATTTCTAGTGAAACTTGCTCCTTTAGGAAGAAGAGAGTACAGATATTCGTCATCCTGTCTATCATCAAAACTGTCTGGATATATTATTGTAAACTCAATCTCCTTTAGATTTTTTAGTATTGGTAACTGGAGACGCCGAAGAAATCCAAGATTAGTCACTTCATCAAGTCTAATAATGGAATTTTTACACAATTCAAAGAGATTGAATAGAATAATACAAAGTTCCTCCCACTTATTTTGCTGCATACGAAAGTCTAGAGTGCTCAGCATGTCAATCTGTGTAAGTTTTGGTCCATATTGTAGCACTGTTTTTAAAATTTTTAAATCTTCTTCTTTTGCTGGAAATACCAACTCAGTAAGACAATCTACTTTTCCAGTTTCCACTACGTCAAGTGCCCTTTGGACAGAATATTCTGGAGTTGCATAGAATTTTTTAAGGTTTATAGCAGCAGACAAGAGTTGTCGAAGCAAAAAATCCTTGTCAGGACAACACGAAGAATATCGGATGATTCGCAAATTCTGTAATTGGACCTTCTCATCTGGACAAAACAATAATGTAGTAAGACCAGTCCAAGATGCACTGTGTCTAATTTCCGCATTCAAATCAAATTCTTCAAGATGTGACACAAAATTAGTCAAAATATCCCCAATAACTCTAGAATTTGTCATTTGATTCACAAATCCATCTTCATTTTGAACAGGGTCCTCATAATAATCATCATTGACTTGAATTCTCAATCTCTTGATAGTTTCTCCAAAAAGTGAGAAAAATATCATAGCATCACGATTTTCAAGATTACCTCCTCTAAAAACCACTTTATTTACTGGAAAGTCGGTCCGCGTTGCAAGAAAACGAGTAAACATCTCTAGACTCATAGAGTCGGATCCCATTTTAAAAAACCGATTATTCCTTCTTTTAAATTCTATTTGCATATCACTCTTTTGTATCCACTCAGTAGCAAGTGCTTGACATTGAGTATATATAAGTCGACAATTGAATAGATCATCAACAGTTAAAAAACGAAATATCTCATTCAGCAACTGCAAAGTCAATGAAAATGTGTTTTAATTTGAATACATTATTATTATAAACTTGGTTTATACATGTGTAATGTAATCTAAAAGCCGAACATTAAAGGGATTTTTTTTTAAAAAAAAAAACATTTTATTTTTACTTACTAAACCATTTGAAAATGCAATTTCCCCTGGAGTACGCTCAGAAAAATCCATTCCTTTATCATCCATCTCAATAAGCGTCCTCACGACGGGTAGCAACTATGATCATAAATTGGCAATTATCACGTAATGTATGTCAGTTAACATTTAATATCTTATAAATATATATATAAGACCAAACCAAAATAATTATAAAATTAACCACTACTTCATTTTGCTGGAATTTCCGAGTAAATTCAGTCCTAAATCTTCTCCAAAAACGTTGAAGGCGGTCACTCAAAAAAGGTATAACTGTTAAGAAATCAAAAAATATCAAATTAAAAAAACCTAATACATTAATGACAAAAAAACAAAATCGAAATTTTTTTTTTCAATATTTTGTTTTTTTCATCAAGTATTAATTTTATTTATTTATGGTATTATCAATTTTAATATTTTACCCTTTTTGATACCCTCTTGAGCTTCTGTTTCCTCCTGTTCCATCTTACTTTAGCTCACAGTTTTCACCGGCACACTCACTCAACTGACTTGCACTCACACAAACACACAACTATAATACAACCTTCCTTATTAAAGCCTGCATGCGTAATGGAGTAACGTTGTAGATGTGTATTGCATTTACAACCTGAAATCAAGTTTCCACACAATGAGATGGTGTATATGTAAAGTATATTATATAGTTTGAGATGATATGACATATTATATTTTACATGTTTTCGTACTATATAAACTGAATTGGATTTCCAAATGAGAGTAAAATTTTTATTTATTAGCTACGTTGTATAAATATTGAAACGTGCCGTCCTAAGTAATGTTAAATTATTTGGAGGGTCTATTTAATTCTTAGCCTCTCAACAACCATCACTTCCTACTTGAATTTTCTATCGGTCCTGGGATACAAATTGTTCCTTATGTTGAACCTCTTTCAGTTGATCGTGTTTTCATGTAGCCCCATTTTATTTGACCGAAATGTACTTTTACATATTTTCTAATTGACAAATTATGTATAAAAAGTTTTCTACATACTTTTATTATGTCCCTCCGCTTTTCCGTCAGCTCAGCAACCAACATACTCACAAAATCCCAACTAAAATACACTTACAGTACATTAAGTGTCAAATTCTATATTCTTTTCCTATTGCATCTCATTTATGATATAAATGACAGTCTATTGCAAAATTTTGTTCATGATCACGACGCAAAAACAAAGTAATGTATGATTTTGGGAAGAAATTGTCGTTTTTTTTATGAGCAACAAAAGTAAAAATCTACTCTTTTCAAAATACAAAAAACCTTAGTAAAGATTTATGCGTCACATCAAAAAATTAACAATATGATAAATTTAAATCTATTTTATACTTTACTTACTTACATGATAATATTTAAGTGTCATCTTGAAACATGTTTAATCTTAAGCCAAATTGAAAAAAAAAATTCATCATGTAAAAAAAAACAAGATGACTGCCAAGTTCAAAACAGTATTATGATTAATTACACAAACACAAAAAGACAAAAGTCAAATTATTAAACAATGGTGAAAGAATATTTAAGAGACGTTTATTTATTGGATTTTATAAAATTTATTATTATTACATTTTATAAAATGTACAATAAATTGAAAAAATGCATATACAATTCAAATATTTCTAAATTTCAGCTTCTAGCTATTCTAGTTACCAGCAAAATGCATATAGCTACTGTAATACAAGACAGAAAATCCGCATACTTTGCAATGTAGAACAAGTAGCGACTTAAATAATTACGAAATGGCTCATTCCATAGTCTGGCTTGTTCGAGTTCTCTTTGTGATAAAAGTCCAAACCGTCCAAGAATTTCAGGCAAATTTTTGCATTCTTTGTATTGACATACTTTACGTAAAAATCCAATATCTATCAAATGTCCAAAGTAAATCTGAATGGTATCAACCAGATTTATTAGATCATGCGCCTCAATACTAACCATCTCCAACAAATCTCTCACTGCCCTATCATTACCCGTGGCCTGTCTCAAAGCATATCTGACACTAGCAGTTCTATCTGCACAAGCCTCCTTCAATTCTGCAATACTCCTACTACCATGGTCTATTTGGAACGTCCTTTCTCTATTACGTTGGTCAAGATTAATTTTCGGTGGAGGGGCCAATTTTAAGGGTTCCTTCAGAAATTCAATATCACCATGTGTTAATCGATGTATGCCTAATTTCAAAGGCAAATTATCCCATCCCTCTCCAGATTGTGATCTAACCTGTCTCGCTTCCTCATCTCTAGCTCTCCTTTCTAAAGCCTTTTTAACCGCGTTTGAAATTGGGGCGGTTTGTATCCTTTGTCCCATTGTAGTTGGTACCATGCCACCTCTAGCAGAAAAAAATAGACGCCTAGGTTGTAGTGGCGGTCGATATATAGGCGTTGGTGGACAGTCAGACGTTGCATCACTCAGTTGAATTGCTTCATTATATCTTCGTGAAGATGGAGGTGTAACAACTTGACCGTGAAAATTTGGTACTCTAGGTGTCATAGGATTTGCTATAGGAGGTGCATGGACTGGCGGTGCATTTGGTGATGTAACACCTCTCTGGATTCCATATCCACGTACTGGTCGTGGTCTCATTCTAGTCATGGCTCTTTGACCTCTCATGTATTGTTGTTGTCCAGATGGGTTTTGAGGCACTATTCCATGACCAGCCCTTCTTGGTCTTTGTCTAGACCCATCTCTACTACCTGGTGATGATGCTTGACGCTTGTCCATGTTTTTCAATTTTCTCAACTTTTTATGCAGGAAAGTTTTAGTAATAATTACAATATTAATGCTAAAGAATTTTATCAAGTATAAAATATAGTATAAATATATAGAAATAACACACACAAAAATAATATTGTACAAATAAACTTTTGCTTACTTTTTTAAAATTATAAAATACGATACTATATGCAACCAGAAGAATACAAGAGCTTATTCTGATGTTGCAAGGATGCAATAATAACAAAAACTGATATGAGTATGGAAATTTATCAAAGTGGATACACGTCAGGCGTCTGTTTTGCATTTTTATAGATCCACTTCTACGTGTTTAGTTTTTTTTATTTATTTTTTTTTTGCTCGTGTCCTTGTTACAAAATTATGCCAAGGTAACACAAATTATATAATGTTAATTTATACAGAATATGTATCTTTTTAATGATTTGATATCAAACTAGTTTGTATTGAATGCCAAAATTGTACGTCTGGTTTGTAAATTATATGATAATGTGAAATTTACATATCAATTTAAATTTATAAAATAAAAAATGTCATGGTGCTCTTATAATATTATCCCTCTCGTGATTTAACATGTGTATAGGTGAAAAATGTAAAAATATACAATGCAAATCTTCTTTTTTTTTTTTTTTAAAAAAAAAGAAGATTTGCATTGTATATTTTTACAATAATGAATAAAATAAAAATACATGTAAAAAAATTTTTTTTTTAATTTTATCTGGAAATTTTTTATTCATTTAAAAACATGATGTAGAAAATTATAAAATGTTTATTCATCTTTGTCTGTTTTGTTCAGCATATACAGCTGACATTAAAATTCGAATACTCAAATCTAAGAAAGACAAAAAGTCTGCAAAATGTGCGAGCCAAAACATATAATCTGACAATCGTTCCACGTGCTCTTCATCCCAAGTATTCGTTTGTAATTTCTCTGCCCTTGATGGAACTTTATATTCAATTAAAATATCTGGCATTACTGTGACATTATCTTCAAATGCTAATCTTCTTGTTAAAAATGACATGTCCACCCATTGTCCGAACACTCTTGTCATTTGACCTACGATATTACGCAAATCTGATGCTTCGCCACGGACTTGATGATGTAAATATTGCAAGTGACTTACATTACCCCCCCATAGACGAAACAGGTATCTAATGTCAATGCTCCTTTTTATAAACAACCTTCGTAATCCTGTAAAATTCCTATTCCAGTCAAATGACAATAATTCAACTCTAGCATACCGCAACATGTTGATATTGCGCATTGTATCCGGAATTTGATACCCGAGAAATCTAAGACTTCCGTGTGTTAGTCGCTGTATTTCACTACTTATCTCCGGGTATGTCCATAAAATATCACCTTGTCTGCGTACATCTGTGACCATATCCGGTGTCACTCGTGCCGGACGACGAGGGCCAGTATCAGATCTCCATATACCTTCGTCAAGTGTGGGCACAACAATGGGCGAGCGGTGAGTAGATTTTGATGAGCCAATCATTTCATTCACACGCCTCGTCATGGCCCTTTCCGCTTCAGGCAAAGTCTGTGGAGGAGATACTTTAGGTCTGTCTGATACTTGTACTGTAGGAGATGATGGGCCAGGTTGATTCCTTCTAAAATCCTCATCAGGCTCTTTTTCTAATTCTGCTAACATCTCCATCATCTCTCTACAAGGAGACGAATCTTTTTTAGTCTCTGGTTCCTCTGATATCACCTGTTCCTCATAATACTCATATTCTCCAAACGTTTCATCCAACCAATCCTGTATATTGTACATATCCAATTCGTCCCATGGTGGTGACTTATAGCTAAACCCGTAGTATGGGACAAATTGAGGTCTCCTGCGCCGCATCCTTCTAGTTTGGCCGCGTGGTGGTGAGGGTGGAGCTGTTGCTATATGTGATGACACACGAGAAGGGCTTAGACCACGTTGACTGCGTGGTGTCATCGAAGGTGTTGACATAGTTGCTGACGCACGAGCTGGACTTGGACCAGTGTGACCGATTGGTGGGACCGGAGCTGTTGATGAAGGTACTGCTACACGAGCTGGGCTCGTGCTCGCTAAAGTTCCTCCAAGATTATCACGTGGAGGACGAACACGGGTTAATCCTACCCGACCTCGTTGCTGCACAGGACGGTTTGAAGGTTGACCTCTTGGGCCTGTCCCCTGTCCACGAACATTTCCACTTCCACTCCGTGATGACCCTCTTTGATTGTACATGTATTTTTTTTTTGAAATTTTTGTGCAATATATATACTGTAATATCAAAGTTATGACAAATTAATCATTTTTAATATTTTTAACTAAAACAAAAATGTACTATAATCAAAATTTGAATCTGCTTAAAATAAAACTAGAACCTTTTCAATTCAATATTATTTAATGTAATGATGATGGCTTATGATGAGTTTAAATTGTAAACACATGCAACAGATGATATAGGAGCGCTCACATACGAACCGTAAGATAGATACTGAAATTAAAAGGAATCTAATATAACATGTAAACAATTTTTTTTCTTTTTCTCTCTCTCTCTCTCGCGTCCTAATTCATTCTCTTTCATCCTACGTAGTCCATAAATAACGGTAAATGAATTTCCTGTCAAGGTACTACATAATGATCCAACATTATGTATGTAAATGTTCATTATCCTTTGCCCTTGCATGATGTTCAATTTGCATATTCATTCCAAGGTGACTCTTTAAACTTATTTCCATATATATGACTTTACGATCTAGTCATGAATAATGTTAAATAATTCAACAACAACAACAACAAAAAAAAGTACGTAAGAGTTTTACAAAAAATAAATAACCTTGAAAACTTTTATTTATTTTACCATTTTAAATGCTTCAAAAATAAAAATACAATGAAAAACATAAATAAAATAAAAACAAGTATCCTGTTTAATAAAAAAATTTCAAAATCTAACCTAAACTGGTTGTTATATGTACGTGTAATATAATATTAACACTATTCAAGATTTAATCTGATGATATCTTTTGTGTATTAAATAAGTAAAAAATTTCATCATCATTTTAGTCATTAATTTATTTATTTTTATTTTTATTTATTATTCAAGTTTTTACATTTTACAAATTTAAGTTTGAAACAAATTACAAACACAATTTATACACTCTAGTAATTAAATACATACAATATATTATTAATTATAGTAATCATAATTAAATTTGAATTGCTCATTTCTTTCCTCCACGGTCCACCACTCCAAGTAGCGCACACTTCAAAATAGATGCCATCATGTATATGAATAAAACAAAATCATGATAATAGTTGCACCACTCGTGATAGCTTCTCAACTGTCTAAAGTAAACTATGCTATCAGGACTTTTTGGAAGCATACGCGTCCTTGTGTCTAAACCGTAGTGGCCAAACCATGGTTGTGCAATGCCTAGTTCTGACCTTATCGGGGGGACTCTTGCGTAGTCAATCTCACCAAAATAACCTCCAAACCATTGAAATATTTCATCACAAAGATTTCCAATCCTTCCAATTTCGCGTTCCAAAAGTGTGATAAATAATGTTAAATTATCTGCCGTTCCGCTGTAGCGCGCAAGTTCTCGGCGAACATTAAAAGCTCTTTGTAGAAATTGTTCTTCGTATTGATTCGCAGTTCGATTAATATTGAAACGTACAGAGTAACCCGTCTGAAACATGTTCCAATTAAATGTTTGTGAAAGTGTTTCAGGGATTGGCTCGTTTATAAAATGTATACCACCATTAGTGCGTCGATATGGTTCACCTTCATTTGGAAACCAACGCCAATTCAATCCCGTCTGAAGTCTTATATCTCCAGTCATTATATTTGAAATGGGTCCAAACATATTATGATCTAAAGAAGTACCAGCCCTCGGACCATCATTTGTAGAGCTTGATTGTGTACCAGCACTTGTATTTGGTGCAGGTGGGTTGGATGGTCTTTTATGGGCACTTGCTAATCGGGCAGCTTCCCTTAGTCTAATTTGTCGTGCAATATCTGCAGCGGAAGTAAATCTAATATTTGGTCTGGGTCCAAATGGTAAATTGTCATCTTTGTCATCTTTGGGCGTAGGCGCGCTGCTTGTTGGGATGTCAGGCGTGTCCGTAGAAGCATCAATCATTTGTACACCAGCGGGTGCTCCATGACCTCCACCCCTGTTTGTATTACTACTACCTCCGCCCCTTTGATTCTGACCTTTTCCATATTAAAAATTTAAACAAGATGGAAAATTATAAACCATTTTACATGTGTATATGACTGAAACCAGCATATATATATATATACATGAAACAAACAATAAAAATGTAACAGTACACGATGAATGCAATTAAATACAAAAAAAAACAAAACAAAAGACTACCAGCATTCGCATTATAATTTTGTTCTAGTCGAGACATTTCCCTCAAGTCTTGTGAACCAAAATCACTACTATGGTGTTGAGATGATCCTCTTTGTTGTGATGATCCTCTTTGTTCTAATGATCCTCTTTGTTCTAATGATCCTCTTTGTTGAAAATTCTGTCCACGTACAGATGGTTCTACGTGTTGAGATCCCCGTCCTTGTCCTGAACCACGACTTTGTCCTCGTTGTGATAATCCTCGTCCCTGTGATGCTATAAACCAAACAAAAATATTCTCAACAAGAATTAATTTTTTTTTGTGATGTAATGTAAAAAAAACCACAATATGATGTCAATCATATGTAACATTGATTACCTCCAACTTCAATTTTGTTCAACATTTCCCTCTCTTCTGAATCCATTACACTTGAACCATCTTTTCCCCTAACATTTGAAAGTTGTTGATTTAATGCTTGTTGTTCTACATCTGATATTCTTTGTAAATTGTCTGGATCATTTAAAAAGTCGTCATTTCCAAATGTTGAATTACGACCGTTTCCTTAAAAATATTAAAGTACGACTAAAATCCAAAAAAAGATGACTTTTTTTTTCAATACACGTTAATGAAAGATCCCATTAATAAGCATCATAAAGACTTACCATTACCACTTGCATTATCATTTTGTTGCATTTCGACATTAGCGGGATCATCCGCCAAACCCTCATTTGCCGCAGGCCCATTATTAGAATGTCTATTGTCAAATAAATTCAAATGATGTAAATGACCCTGTTGTGATGGCCAACCTTGACTACTCAAAACAAAAGGTGGACTTTGAGGAAATGGGTAAGCTGGGAGTATATATCCTCCTTCAGAATACATTGAAGCATAAGAGCTCGATGAGCTTTCAATAGATTGATCAAATAATGGTTCTAACCGTCCGGGTGCGGAAGATTGATGTAATGTGTGTGTCGAATTTGATGATGAGTTTTGTCCTTGATTATTACCAGCAATTGAATCATTCGTTGGCGTCACTTGCATATTTTGCGGAGAACCCCGGACATTTCCTGAACCTTGTTGGACAGGCTGGCTTGGAAAAGAAGGAGCTGGCTCATCCGCTCCTTGTGGGGTGTCCTGTTGAGAAGGTCTTGCTCCCAATGACCTATTTGCACGTTGAGTATGTTGAGTAGGTTGAGCAGGTTGAGTATGTTGAGTAGGTTGAGCAGGTTGAGTATGTTGAGTATGTTGAGTATGTTGAGCAGGTTGAGGTCGTTCATATGGAGTTGTACGAAAATTTGACAAACGATTACGATTTCCAGCACCGCCTCGAACTTGTCTACCCATAAATCCAGCATTACCTCGTTGACTCATTGTGTGTGTGAATCGAGATAACTTAAAAGTCTATAGTTTAAATTTCAAGTCGTAAACGTATATAAAATTTGAAATATGAAACAAAATCGGAACACTACCTTACAACTGCAAAAGCTGTTTCAAACTAACCACAAATTTTTATCAAACCTCTTGCCAAAAGTAAACATGTAAAGGGAACGAGATTGGCCTACTGTTTATAATATCCTTTTATTGTTCGTAAGCAACAGACAAAAACAATCTAAAATAGTAAACAAATTATTTAAAATGTATACAAGTATATGACCATGAAACTGACTTTGTATAATGGAAATAAATGTATACTTGCCCTTTATATGATTTGCCATGATAAAAAAAACAAACAAAAAAAAAACGCCAAACCAATTTAGGTCAGGGTCATGAATATTTTTATGTATTAACAAAAAAAAAAGTATATATATATATATATATTCATTTATTCTCATGTAATAAAAATGAACCTTTTATAAATATGAAAAAACATGTAAAGAGTATATATACATAGATCGGAAGAG
>JAQGBI010001291.1:0-10659 GCA_034698325.1 Sminthurinus elegans
ATATTACGACTGAAGTGAGCAAATAATTCATAGTGCTCAATCAAATCCGTAGACGGGACTAAATAGTCAATATTCTTGATTGTATGGAGTTGATCAGTTTTTAAAAATACTCGGATATAGTCCAAAGAAAATGTGGGACGAAAAAGTTTTCCATCATTATCATTATTGTTGTTGATGGAGCTGGTTTCAAATGTTTTTAAATTAATAGCCCCATTTAAAAGTTCTCTCAGGATTTCACCAGTTCCATAGTCAAATTTCTCACTCAAATTCATCTTGAGTGTTTTTAAACTGGTTAGGTTTACTTTTTTGTTGATGACTCGACTAATAATTGATTTCCCTCCGGAAGGAAGAATTAATTAACTAAATAATCATTCACACAGTCCACTTTATAATTTATATGTATAATCATTTTGAAATTTAAAATCTTGCTATTAAATTAGTGTTGGTTTCATTGCTACGGATAATATTATGGTTTTTCGTTTCAAAGTTCAAAGAGTTTTCATTGTTCACTATTATTTATAATCAGAATAATGCATCATAGATCATAGATCAGAAAACGAAAATCTTGAACGTGTAGAGTGTAGAAAATAGAAAGTAAAGTATAAATGTCTGCAGCTCTCCAGACTCCAGACTACACCAAAATTCTCCACCATCGTCAGCTTTGGATTCTGGATTGTGGTTTTGTAAATCGTTGGGCTTTGTTATTTAGTCAAGCGTGCAACTTAGAAATTAGACATTAGAACGTGGAGCATGGAGTAAAATTAAATGTATTTCAATGTGACAGTATAATCAATAATCAGAAATTTTTGTGAATTATGGGCCTTTGGAATTTAATTTTCGGCAAAATTTTGAATCCATTTTCACATGCAACTTTTCCTCCTGCAAACCGTACGCTTGTCGTTTGTATTTTGTATTTATACATTTTGTTGTATTTTGTACTGAATATTTAACTTGGGAAGAATAAAATTATCCTTTATTCCATCTCAATGTGCATTCCATTTTCCGCTCTACAGCAATTACATAATGTTTGAACTTTCCTTGAAATTGCAGACAACGTCACGGAAGAAAATCCATCATCATGCTCATCCAATATTAGACGTAAAGCTAGGAATTCTAGGAAGCTCCGTTCACCCCAAAATTCTCAGCAGCCGCTATTAATTCGTGAGGATTAGTTATGAGTTTTATGAACCATCAGTGTGCAGTTTTCAACTAGTTCAATTGTTTTACTCATGGAGATTACTTAATGTAGAAATTGCATAAACAATGAAATCATTCCATTCGTCAATGTTTATGAGTGATGTGTAAATTGTCAATTGTCAATGTACCTGCAAAATATTGTATTTTGCAGCTAATGAAGGAGAAAATTTCATAGAGAATGGAAATGGACATCCCCTCTCGTCCACTCCTGCAGATTCACTAAAACAAACGAATGGTAGTTCCGTTTCCCCTAATTTTCCAGTACAGGGCCCATCTTCATCCTCAACTCAACAGCAGAGTGCGAGTGGTGAAAGTCAAGAAAACCGGGAGTCAAACACAAGCACAAGGGGAATAAAACGAAAACGGCAAAAAATATACAGCCAGAGTGAGAAGGAGCGTGCAGTGAGTCTCCTCAATCAAGGGATCCCATGTAGACAAGTTGCAGAAATGGTTAATTATTTAATATCTATGACGTACAATTACTCTTTAGTAATTTATGAGCAAACGCTGAGTATAGTTTGCATAACATAACATGTACAATGCACAAGGCTTTAAATTTTAAATTCCTGTAGATTGATCCCGGAATGAGCTCTGGAACTCCAATCAGATGGCGAAAGAGAATGAGAGCCACAGTTGAGGCTCAACATCGACTCAATGAAAGTCTAGCCAACAACAATAATTAAAACCAAAATCTGTGATTCAAATAATTGTAAAAGGTCGAAAATAAAAATTATGAAAAATTGTCATTGTACAACACCGTTTGAAAATATTAAGAACACAACTTCAACATTGGAGAACTAGATTTTGTATGGGCATGGTAGTCAAAGTCGCAGTAATGCAACATTTTGAAAAATCTACCTTGCGATCCATTTTTATGTTTTTTGCCTTTTCAAACTATTCAAATCAGTCGTTATAAATTTTCTCATTTTCATTATACAGCATTTTATTCAATTCAACAAAACATAGAGGATTTATTTATTAGTTATGAAAAAAGTTACAAAATATTCCCAGAGCTCTATCAGCTATCAGCACTTTTTACTACTTTTTACGAGTCATCATCATTTGAGTCTGAGTTTTGTCTGTTTTGTTGATTGATTCGATGTGTGTCTCGTCCTATTCCAAATCTTGCGGAGAATGGAAATGTGTTGTATGGATTGATGCTGGAGTAGCTGTTGTAGGGATTCAAAAGACTCTGGAAAAAGGAAAGAGAAAGCACAGCACATTTATTGATTTTTATAAGCTGTTTTTTCACGCACTGTTTTTCCCTGTACAAAAGATTCGCGATGTTCGCCTCTGTACTTTTTCCACACTACTTTCTACGTTCGCGGGGCTTTCTATTTCATGCATAGTTTACTTTTTACACTTATCAATTTTTTTTATTATTTATTTATTACCTGAGCAAGAAAATTTCCAGCAAGAACATTACCACTTCTCCCCAGTAAATAAGGATTCACTCCACCCAAATTCCCTCCTAGGCCTCCAAAATTCCCACCCAGGCCTCCCAAGTTTCCACCAAAATTTCCACCGAGGCCTCCCAAATTTCCATTTAGTCCTCCAAAATTTCCACTTAATCCTCCCAATCCTCCGAAATTTCCACCCAAGCCTCCCAATCCCAAATTACTATTCAATCCTGAATTGAGATATGGATTGAGTAAACCAGTGGCAGCTTGTTGAGAATAAATATCCTGCCCATTCAAACCAAGTCCACCGAGTCCAAAATTCTGACCCAGACCGAGACCTCCAATACCAGAACCAGCACCCAATCCAAGTCCACCTAATCCTAATCCAGCTCCGCTACCGAGTCCACCACCCCCACCGAGTTGCTGTTGAAGTAGAAGGGATGAATATGGATTTTGAAAATTATTGCTAAAAACTCCACCGCCTAGATTTTGAAGACCTCCCAAGCCCCCACCCAAACCACCGCCCAAGCCGCCGAGAGAATACTGATTATTTCCGAGATTTCCTAAAAGAGCTGGATTTATATTTTGTGAACTGGGGAGATGATCATTTGACTGACGATGAGATTGAAGATGCAGAGGGGATGAAGAAGATTGTGGAAAAGAAGAGGATGGAGGAGGACGTGTTTTGTAGCGGGTGGAACGGTAGTCATCATTCTGTAAAAAGTAAAGTTATGGATAAAATTCAAAATGTACAGCTTTTGTGAAGGTGAGATTAAAAATTATAATGACCTTTGAAAAATGGACTTTTATTTTAATTTCGTATTAATATTTTTTATTGTTACACTCACAAGCTGTATTCGAATATTTGGAAGTGTTTCGGTGCTGCTGTCAGTACTTTCATCATCTTCATTGTCTCTCACCCGCTTTCCAGAAACTATTTGAGTTTCCCAAATTGTGAACAACAGTATAACGAGGAAGAGCTGTAAAGTAGAATAGAATTATTAGAGTTTTCATATTTTGTATTATTTCAAGAATATAAATATCAATTAGTTATAACAATTTTAATTTTGAAGCTCTAGCTACGCTCCTTTAATTCGGTACGGAAAGGGTTAAAGCAGAATGTAAATCTTCGGATTTGTAAATGCTTAAAGAGGTTGTAAATTTTCTAATCGGCGTTGAAATTCAAAACACACATTTTAATTAATCTAGTGCTAATTCAACATTCGTAAATTATTATACTTTTTGTTGTGTATTATACAAGTTTAAAATAGTTTTCAAGCTCGACTATGACCTATGACTAAACTCTACTTGTATTAAAATGATTTAGTAAAAGTACAGAATATAATAATGATTTTTATGTGTAAAAATTGTAAAAACGGTAATCAATAATGACCAGAAAAACTGGTGTAATTTTCGTCCAGAAATGCAAGGAAATCCAATTGTGAAATACCTTGAGAGAATTTGACGTCTGCATGATTCAAAAGATACAAAGATTTTCTGTTTCTCTTTCAGTTTGTATCCGTGTACCGTGTATTGAATATTGGTTAGAAAATTATAATAGCACTTGTGAATTTGTATTATTTTCACAGATTTGAATTTAGATCACTCCTGTATAATTTTGTACTTATTCTGATGAAAAATGACACTCCTCACTCAAGATTCACAAATGACAAACTGAGCTTTGAGAATTGACAAAAGCCGACAGAAACTGCTCACTTTGAGATATGTACCTATTTGAGTCTTTGCAAGTTTTCTTGTGACTGTCTCATGTACAACGTACGTTGTACACATGTAGTGTAAAATTCCAAATAAAATGTAAACATGTCTTTTGGGTCTCGGATTTTCATGCTTGGGGTTTCAAGTTTTCTCTTCTCCGTATTCATAAATGCTAAATGCATCATGCTCTGCTCTCTACAATTAAAAGATTTACATGTGATTTTATTTTCTGCTGCGGGTTGTTTGTGCTCACGTGTACAGTGTACAGTGTACAGTGTACAATGTACAGGTACAATGCATTACAATGGAAAAACATATAAAATATGACAATGACACAGAAAACAAGAGACAAAAGAGTTGATTTAAAATTTGAAGCTTAAAACAGAATAAAATAGACAAACAAAGTATATAATGAATGATGATGAAAACCCCAATTATATTTTATATTTTTAACACAGGTATTTAACATCTCAACTTTGTGAGTGCATTTTCATTCATTCTCAAGAACTAATGATCTCATGCTAAATGGTTTCAGCTTAGACATTTTGGGCTCAGTTCTGTGTGGAATGTGGAATGTGAAGAAAAAGGAAAAATTGTGAGGTAGGTGTGAAATGTGAATCTCAATCTCAAGTTTCAGTTTCAAGTGCTGCCCTGAGTTAAGAATGGAGTAAAGTGGAGATGCATTAACCCCGTTTTTTTGTCCTCTAAGAAAAAAAAAGGTACATGGTAAAGGTTGTACTTTGCATATTGTTAATTTTTAATGTTTACTCTTTAACGTGAAAAGTCATAATATAATGTCTCATGTGTATAAATTAGACTGTTTCACATTATCCCAAACCTAAAAATCCAAATTTTTTACAATTATTTGTAAGTAAAATAAGATGTTCTGTGAAGTTTTGAGTGGCTCCGACTTTCTTGAGGGGTCATTTGACGAGGTCAAAGTGCCCAAATTTGACTGTAATTTGAAAAATATATTGAAATTTTTGTCGAATTTGCACGCCGCTTAAGAAAAAATTCCAACGATAGAAGCCTTTGCTTGAGCAGGTGGAGAGTTTTCACGCTACTGTGAAGTCTATCAGGAAATTTTGTGTAAGCGGCGTTCAAATCATATAAAAACTTGCCCATTTTACCTCGTCAAATGACCCCTCAAAAAAGTCGGATCGACTCAAAACTTGACAGAAAATCTTATTTGACTTTGTTAAACACATACAAATTGTACATACTACAGACTTTGGTCTTTTACGTTTGGGATAATAAGAAACGGTCTAGTCCACATGTATGGATTTAAGCCTCTGGATTCAGAAATTCAGAAAGAACGTGACGAATGAAATGGTAAACAAAACAAGACAAGAGCTCAATTAAAACTGCCTCGTTGCAAAATGCAACGCATGATACATGAATACAAAGTGTTTATAATGTCATGTGTCTAATGTCTAATGTCATTTTTACACTCGACTTGAGTCTTGAGTGTTGATCGTACCGCATTGCACAAATCACCTGTCATAGTACCGAGTATACTCGGGGCTTGAAAATTGAGACAGCTTACTGTGCTCACGTTTATTACTTATTGCGCATTCGCCAGTCACCAACCTCAACGAAATAGTAAAGTAACGAGTAAAGAGCGAAATAATTTGACACAAAAAATCATTACCGGAGGACTTTCGTGTCTTCAACTGTATCAAATGAAATACTAAATGTCACTTGTTTCAAGCTTCAAGCTACAACTGGAAATCAAGTGGGTACCAAAAACCCGAAACAAAGTAGACTTTAATTTATGTTGATGATGGTTGCTGTGTAAGGAGATGTGGGAACTTTTGCCAGCGCCGTCACATTTTATGTGTGTCTTCAAATGAAGCATGACATGTACAAAGCGTTGATATGGATAATCAATGATATTGATAATGAAAAAGACCAAAGACCAAACTGTGCCTGGAACCTGACCTCTGACCTACACGGAAGTTGGAAGTGAAGAGGGGAAAAGTTGAAAGTTCTCTTGTCTATTTTTTTTATTCTATGGTGTGGTGTCTGGAGTCTGGAGTCTGAACTTGTCTTTGGACTTTGGACTGGTAAGCTGGGGGAAAGTTTTCAAGCGTACAATTGTACGTTTGAGGATGTGGGATGCAAATAAACATAGACTAAAAGTACATAATCCGAACCGCCCAATTGGAGATGAAGAGTTGCGAAAGCACAATACAGTGAGTGACGGCTGGATGGTTATTCATGGCAAAGTTTTTGACGTAACCCCATTCATTAACTATCATCCTGGAGGAGTCGCTAACATGAAAAAAGGTTTTCAACCACATTTTTTCCCTGTCCTTTTGATTGTTGATTATTTATCTATGCCAATAAATTTTAAATGTGCTGATGCTGATGCGTGCATAAAAAAGGCTTTATCTGTCTAATGTACATAATATAGTGTAGATACATTGTAAACTGAACCTAGTTTACTTGTTATTTATACAGGTTTGGGAATAGACGCGACAGCTCTTTTCAACAGAGTAAGAACAAAATGCAAAAATCCTGAAACCAACAGCCAAACAAGTACCAATTTATAATTTATCCTTTTAATAGCCACTCTGGCACAAGTTATTTCCGTTTAAATACAAAATATTTATGCACGCAGGCTCACAGCTATGTGAAATATGAGAATATTCTGGTGGACAGAAAAGTGGGGATGTATGTGCCATCTCAACATCATGATCACCATTCTGATTCCGATGGAGGACACGGCCAAGGATCGTCAAAGGATCGTCCACAAAGAAGAAGCAGTCGGTAGCCGGTAGTCGGTATAGAAGAGCAAGTCCGAAATGGGAATAAATCCAATTTTTAGATAATGAAATGTTACAACACAATACAAAATACGAAAATACACTAGCATGTCTTGTGTCTTCGGATTTATCCTATTATTCAAATTTTTGAAATCACTATAAAAACTGAAAACATGTTATTATGCTCAAACAATTTCATAAACTGGAGGTAAACCCGATACTTACAATGCATCAGTGTATTATTTATTAAATATAGAGTTACATTTGTTTAAATGGTTATTTGCCAAAAAACAGAAATGTGTGTTCAGCATTTACAGATCGATATGAGTGGCGGTTATATTCTGAAGAAAGTCAACACTACAGCACAGCAGTGGAGAAGTTAACTGTATCTAAGTATCTGGTCCAAAACGTAAATGATACTGAGCGGCGTCCAACTTTCGCAAACATTTTAGTTTTATGCATATTATATCTACCTACCTATGCTCTAGTCAAATTCATAGCGTTCCATGTCCTGTGCACACTTCACATACACAGCAGCACAGCTCTTTTTGATTTTTTTGTGTGTGGGATTCGTAATGCAATTTAATGTTACCTTGACTATGCTTTGTTCAGTCTGGGTTAGTAATGAACATCAAACTTTGGAATAAAATTTGTATTTTGCATTTTGGATCTATGGATATCTCATGAATCATGCTGGACGATGGATGCAAAATGTAAAATGTAAACACACATGAAAATCTTCCACCTTCCACCCTCCACTTTTAGTTCTTTTTTATTTTTGATTTTGCAAAATCCAAAATTTTGGTTGGTTCATCATTCATCACGAGAGGATCAATACAATGATCATTGCATCCTCCACCCTCCATCTAACAACTAACCTCATCTCGTTTTTTATTACGCCTTCCAGTCCTGTTTAATTGCGGTCATGACATATCAAATGAACGTAAATCAGAAATTAGATATCAAAAACCTGTAAAATATTCAAACTCTTTATCCTTACTCCCAACTTTGCAGCCCAGTCAAGTCTAATTCAATTCAAAAGGATCAGAATAAGAGACAAGGCAAGAGAAAGCAACTCAATATTAGAAATTGGACACTTGCGTCATATTTCATACAGTATAGGACTTAGAAGATGAATAGAGTATTTGTTGAGAATGTGCCTGGGATTCCCCGTTCCCCCGCCGTTCAATTCTACCATGTAGTTCAATACAGTTATGAGAGAACCAAGAGTCGCTACAGCACTCGCATCCCCTTCCTTTCACAAGATGAGATTCTCAAGTGAGTTTGTACTTTGTTTCCGTTTCATGTTTCAGCGTTTACCATTTTTATCACATGAGATTATTATTTACTTTTTGATCTTCTATTATGTATTACCTATTACAAAAGGCATCGGAATCCTCAAACTTATTTATTTCAACAACTCCTCGCTTCCGGCTACAACGACGTTGTGACTGAAATCCTTAATTTGAAACATGAGCAGGAAACACATGCTAAATTATGTGGAGGAGGGAAAACTCAGAGCCAAAATGAGGAATCAAGTCCACCCAGTTCAAATCTAATGACAAACCAAGAGTTGTTGAAGCAAGTTGTAGACACACTTAAACTCTGTCTCAATCAGGAGATGAAAGGTATTAATATGAATTCACTCTTTTTGGTATTTGACCGTTGACCTTTACTTTGACCTGACCTTGACCTTGACCTCTCTCCATTTTTGAATGTAAGTACAGGCAACTATTTGTCAGCGGCGAGGCTTCGATTCCAGCTTGCAGAGGATTTGATAAATAAGCAAGATTATTTACTTGCGAAACATTTTCTATTGACCGCACTCGCCACAACCCATTTTACACCGCAGGGAGACAAAGAAGAGTTTCAGAGCAAGTTACACTGTTTTCTCGCTTTTGTGGGGACAAAATTACAAGGTCAGTCAAAATGTCAATCGAAAATTCGGAAAATTGCAATAGCTTTTTAGTGTTTAGACATCCTTGTAAAATCCGGTGGAACTTATCTTATTTTTTCAATTTTCAATACCAATTTTTAGATGAAGATGCAGAGACGGTGATCAAACACTTGGAGAAGACAAGAGCTCTTTCAAAAGGTCGACACTGGGGATTTAAGGCCAAAACTCTCCAGATTCAAGTCCAAAGACCCATTTCCATTTTTGGTCTAACTGATGAATCTCAAGTTTTCACTTGTAGTGGACTTACTGTGTATAAAGCCTCTACATTTTTGTATTATGATGTCCTTTCAAAAATGATCACGGATACGATGACAATGGCAACGGCGATGAATGGAAGTCAAGCAAAACGAAAGGGAGATTATGATGTTGCTCTCAATTTGGCAGGCGAAGTGGTCGAGTAAGTACAAAGAACATTTTAAAAAACCTTGTTTTGTAGTTTTTGTATTTTTTTTTCAAGATTTCCTTGTTTTTTCAGAATGGCCAAGGAAATTCGAAATCCAGTTGCAACTGCTGCTGGTAAATTTCATAAGATTCTTGAAAAGATTGAATTTCAAAGAAATTAAAGCTTCTTCTGTCTATTTTCCATTTTCTGTTTATTTTTATCCTGTAGCCTTAACTCGCTACGGAATTCTTCTTCGTCAATTTGGTTGTTTCAACGAAGCACTCCTTCTCTTTCAGCAACTTTGTGATGAATCGGAATTCGATAATGATTTTGAATCCCTCGCCGTGGCTTATGCAAACCTTGGGATTTGTTACCAAGGTCGTCGGTTCCCTCTGGAAGCTCTTACATTCTTCCAAATTCAGAATGAAGTGGCTCATCTCAGGAATTATTTTGATATTCAAGCGGACGCCATCGTTCGAATTTCTGGCCTACTCCTGGAGGAAGGTCAAACTCTGGAAGCCGAACAGGCCATTTTTGAAGCTTATATTGAATTCAACGAAAATAACAAGAGGAAAAACAACAGCAAAAAAAGTGGCACCAGGAGTAAACATCAAAATAATTCTATCAAAGATAAAGAAAAACAAGAAGAGGAGCAAAAGAGTGAAGAGAGGTCAGATCAATTGGAAGGTCATTCTTGGGTCATGTCAGGGGTTGTTTCGGGTCAAAATTTGTGGGGTAGATATGCAGGACTCTGTAGACTCAATGAGGAGTCATCCACGTAAAGATCATAAATAAAAAATAATATTTCATTGCGCCATTTTGAATTTAAAATTTGAATATGGCGGGAAAATTTAAAATTAAAAAATTAAAATACTTGCGTTTTGAATTTTATTTTCTCTTTTATGTTTTAAAAAGGGAATCAGTTCTGCAGTGGAAAGAAATGCGCCAACCTTTGAAACAAGTCCCACGACCGAGTTACGAAACTCCAGCCTTGCACAGCATCTTTAGTAAAATTGACCCCCAGAAAAAGATTCCAGATGATGACTGCGCTTGGGACTACAACTGTTTTAAAACGTCATACAGGGAATATGAAAACAACTTGAAGTTGTTTGAACTCATAAATAAACCACAACTCCCGCCAGTTTTAGCGCCACGCGGTTCCAAAGACGCGGGCAAAAATCGTAAAACTAGTTTACCTTCAAGTCTCGGAAAACACAGAGGATATCATCGGACAGGTTT
>JAQGBI010001292.1:0-10655 GCA_034698325.1 Sminthurinus elegans
GCCGCCAACTTTTCTGTGAGGAGTGACCTCTCAGCCTTCTCAAAAAGTCAATCCGCCGTTTCCACGAGCATTCACGCTGTTATGCAAAAGAACAGTCGGTTTTTGGAAGGGGTGAATCAAATCATCGACTGGATGCGGGATTTGGGCCTGATTACAAAAGGCATTGAAGATGTCAATATCTACAGTAAAAAGATGGGCGTCGCATGGCTAAAAAGTCACAAGGAGTCTGACCTCTACCCAAAACTGAATTTAATCACCAACATCGCCTTATCAGACGACGTCAAGCCTTTTTCGATTAACTTATTGAGAACTCCATTCGGAATTTTATTTGGCGGGTGGTTTTTTGGGATCCTTGTATTTTTTATTAGTGATTTGCCCTCAAGAGCACCACTCCTTCCTAAATTGAAGTTCAGCAAGGTACCGCTTGGGCTATCCAAGGGTTTGAAAACTATAACTCAATGGCAATTTTATGCAGCATGTTTTGATAGATTGAACAATTGGTTTAGAAAAACTGGATGAAATATTTATAAAATTGGCATTTAAAAAATTCGCGTACTTGGGAAAATAAATAGGCCATTAAAACGGCTGCTTGTAATTTCTTTGTCTTTATTCAAAAATGCGAGTGCAATATGAACAGTAATATTAAATTCATTTTCAAAACTCAAAACTCAAAAATTGAAGCATGAGTTTCTTTAGCTTTCTCGTCATAGCTTTGACTAATAAATGAGCTGAGTGCTTTTAGCAAGTATTTTATCTGCATTTGCATCAATCACAATGCATGGTTCAAGTCTCCTACACGTTGTGGTAATGAATTACATAATAATTTTTTGAACGGCGCTGCAGTTTTTCCATGCATTTTTTGTTATGAAAGTTTTGCATACTGATGATTTTTGTAAAACTCTTTAATAATTTGCTATGAAAAAACTGACATTATTTTTTTTTGTTATTCAACATAGAACATGAATGATTTTTTGCACTGAATGTAACCATCAGAAATCAGTCTCGTACTTTTGCCCACCTAACGAAAAGTGACGAGGATTCTTCCCAAATTGAAGACGACAAAGTGGATGAAATTCGGAGTGGCTGTTCTTTCCATCTGTCTGAAGTTTCCAACTTTGATCCCAACTTCTCGAATCAATCGGCATTTGAGCTTCAACTCCAAAGCATCAAAAGAATTAGAAACAGAACCGGAATCAGAACGAGATCTTTTCTTTGCTTTGCAATCATAAATCTGAGATTTGCAATCCAGTTCAATCATCTTTTTGACGGCTCTGAAATTCCGCGGGATGGAAAAAGCTCGATCATACAAGAAAATAAAGGACCAGCAAACAGTCACCGCAATGATGTAGCAGAAAACAACCATGACTAGATTTCCATGTGCATAGCGAATCGCCCCATAAAACATGAGAATCGCAACACTTTTGCAAGCGAGATGCAGAAACCACGTGATGTACAAATTCATCTCGTTGAACAGCTGAATGAGAAATTGAAGGTTTTTCAATTGATTGACGGATTCATTTAAAATTTGCAGTTTGAAGTGCTTTCTATGCATAGCCAACTGAAGACGAACTTCATTGAAAACTGAATTGGCCTTTTCAAAAAAGAGGAGCTGAACTATTACAGGAATTCCAGTGGAGCAGTCGAAAACCAGTACAAGGATTTCCAGGAGCATTGAGATTGAAATTGTGAGAGTGTTTTGAAATTTCTGTGGAAGTGCCGGGTGAAGGAGCTGAACTCGGTTCAAATCGTACAAATACAAGAGAAAGGCCAGAAGCACTAGAAAGTACAATTGAAAGAGAAATCCGAGAGCGAGGAGATCTTGAACTTTGTAGTCCGTGATTGAACTTCTTAAGAAAATTCCATACTTTTTCCTATTTTTCAGAGGTTGTTGTTGAACTTGGCTTTCTTCTTCTTGTTCTTCTTTTTCTTCTTTTTCTGCAAACAGTTGATTAAAAGTGGTGATGAGGATTTCTGGGGATTTGATGAATGCAGCATAAATTGTGTACACAAGATAAGCTTCTGACATTCCAATCATCAAATGAACGATGAAATGCTCCTCTGAAAATCCACCGACCGAATTCAAACCAGAAACTGCAATATTTTTCTTCCACATTAAACTCTGCACAAGTCTCACGGCCGAGAAAATGACATGAGAAAAAGAAAGCAAGTAAAAAATTCTCCATATCAGAAGTCGCCTTTTTTCTCTCACTAAAGAAATTTTCCCAGTTTCTTCACACACTGAAATCGGAACCAAATTTAAATAAGATTGAAGCTTGAGAATGGTGAAATTGAAATGAAATTCCTCTTTGGACAACATGACAGATTTGTTTATAGTGATTCTCAATTTTCAAGAAACTAAATGATGAATTATTGAGTCTGAAACTCAAGATTCAAGAGAATTTGAGAAAAACAGTCTTTTGTCTTTGGTCGACTCAAGAATCGAGAATTCAACGGGAGAAAGCTGGAGAAAGTGGAACATTTTGGACACTGAAAGCGATGAAACTACGATAGCTTTCTGGACGAGGAGAGTAACAAAATCCATAAGGATAATGGTAATTGAGCGCGGAGAGGAAAAACAAAAACAAATTATTTCTCTGAGGATCGTGTACTTTGTTTCCTTTTCCAAAACAAACATGTTTATGATTGTCAATTATCTAAGCTTATCTTCAAATTGATGTTCCATGTCGTATATTACCTGTATCGATTGGACATTTCCCTATTCCGCAGTGCCCCAGCTTTTGAAGACAGGGAGGAAATCCTACTGTATTTTTCTGGTGATATTTTCTGTTTAGATAATTGTCCATAAATCCTTGACCCTCGGAAAAAACTGTCTTTCAAGGTGTAAAAAGTGAAAAGTATAACGACAGTTTTGGCCACAATAAAAAACCAGATTTCCATGACAACCGAATCTATTAGATCGAATGTTTTCAATCGATGTCAAATTCAAGGGAGATTTTGGTTTCTTTTTCAGCCAAACCCGAAACAAAACTTCTCCAAAAAGTGTATCATTAATCCTTTAATTTTTATCCAATACAAAACCAAACGACATTTTTTATCAGGGTATGTGCACAAGTTTCTTTGTATTATACAATGTGCAATTTGCATGCGGTGTGCGGCTTGTAGATTTTAGATACTACTATTTACATGAATGTTATGTCAACTGTTACCATAAATGCTAAACAGAGATTTCTGAGATTAAAAAGAAAAACAACAGGAAAGGAAATGATTGCACTCATTTTGACTTCAGTTGCATGTTAAATGCTGTGTTGGAAAAGCTCTGTGTATGCGGAATCAAAATAATCAATACAAGGCACAAAATATGTAAAGACGCAAAAAATGCACCATTTCTGGAACTTGAATCAACAATCAAAATTTCATAAAAAATCATTTCAATGTTTTTATTTACAGGTTTAAAAGAATTCAACAGTCTTTGTAAAAAATAAAAAAGTATTTAAAAAGAGGAATCAGACTAAATTAGTTGTGAAGATGGTTTGTCCAGGGTCATTTTGACAGTCGACTCCGGTGACTCGTTTCTCCAGAGTTTCTCTCCTCTCCTTCAGCCACTTCATCCGCTGGTCACAAGTAAAATTGTTTCCTGCGGCGCTGATTGAATTCCGCTCGTCCGCCAGGAGAAACGGCTCAAAATTGACCTTAGAAAGGAAGACGAATTGATTCTGGTTCAAGGCCAAATTGACAGGTCGTCCGGTTTTGTCCAGTCCGTGATTTGGATGAATCCGCTCATCAGTCAAATTGTTCCCTTGGATTTGGATGTTCAGAGTTGTGTTGAGGAGGTCCGTGGCGACTGATTGTGGCTGGAAAACGTCCTCTCCGATCTCGATGATTTGATTCCCGTTCAAATTGACCAATTGGAGTCTGCTTGAAGTCAAATCCCCCGCCTTCAGCGCCCCAATGTTGTTGGCTGCAAAGCTGACGGTCTCGAGTCCAGTAAGATGGGAAAGTCCGTCAAGGCTTTGGAAATTGGAGTTGTGCATGTCGAAGGTCTTCAAACTGGAACCGGCCACTTTGAAAAGGTCAGTCAAATTGAATCTGGCATTTGGATTCGCAGTGCTCAGGATTTGTAAATATTCGAGGTTAAATTGATACGGAGTGTTCGTGACTGGTCCGGTGATCTCCACCAAATTCGGCATGTCCTGGATCATGAGTTTGGGGGACACGTAAAATCCGAGGAGCGGAGTCAAGTCCAGGGATTCGATTGGGCTGTTGGCGATGATGATGTCGAGTGGGGTGAGAACCCCGGGGTTGTAATTCAGACGCAAGACTTGTTGCAAATAGTCGGTGAAGTTTTGTTGAGACCAGTTGTCGCCTCGGAATTCAACGTGCAGGAAATAAGTGGCGGTTTGACAAGTGTAGCCTTCTTCTGGATGGTTCTCGGGGCAAGTGAAGGCGAAAAGAGTGGGAATTGCAAGTAGAATCAACAACGGAAGAACAGACTTCATTTTGATGGGGATTTTATTCACAGTTTACAATTTGTAAAGAGAAAAGAGAGCTTTGATTTTTGTTTGAGGTTTGAATGAGTGAAGAGAGGAGAATGATGGAAAAGGATAAAATGCCTCCTGTTTTTATACAGAGAATTTGAAGAGTTCAAGTGTTTCATGTTCGTCACTCTTGTTCTTTTTTTCGACGTCAGACGTCAATCATCAACTCTCGGAAAAATGATCCATCAGAAAAAGTACTTGAAGCGGTCAGACGTCAATAATAATATCAATAATTATTATTAAATACGTCAAATATTTTTTCACTACTCTGCATTTTTATTTAGACTGCACTTCAAATTGAAATCATAATCATTATTATTTTAAAATATGAATGATGACGCAAGTCGCAAGTTAATTGGATATTTATTATTTACATTGGTATTTTGAGATAAGTTTTGAATATTATTCAATTGCAATCGAACTGAAAATAAGATGAATTTAATTAGCCCATTAATATCAAGTGCTTTGATTTTGTTGACTGTGAGTGCAAAAGTTCATCAGCACACAAAAACAGGACCAAAATAGAACAAAAGATAAAAATAGTATTATTATTTTGTACTTTGTACGTCATTTGATAAAGAATGGATTGATTGTGTTGTGTCATGGACTAGATTACAAAATATCAAATAGTTGAATACCAATCCAAACCGTCAAAAATCAAAATCAAGGAATGCTTAAAATTCTATTTTTTAGCCGAGAGAAAAACTTGAAACTTCCTTTTATATTTTGTTTTTGTTTCACAATAGTTTAACAACTGCTTCACAGGAAATTTAAATGGACTTTATCGAGAGATCGGAGAAACTGTCCCATCTTGGGAAGGAATAATCTGGAATTCGTGGAAAGGAAGTTTGTACTCCCTGGCAAAAACAGAGATGAAGATCCGCAAGCGGAAATAAATAGAAATTACAAAAGGTTTCGCTTTACTTTAATTTTGATGCTCATCATCTTTCCAATTGGGTTTTTATCTTGATCTGAAATTGAGCTTGTAAATTCTGTTGGTTTTAATAATAAATTGGAAACATAAAACAAAGGCACACACATTTACTGTTTCTCTTTATTCTGCATTCTGGATCACTTATTCTTTTGAAATTTGACGTCGCCCATCTAAAAAAAGTAAAAAAAAACGACGTTATTACTGTTTATTGAGATTATTTGAGACTAGTTTTTAGTACTTTCAGCCACCCTAAGGCTTTGAAGGTCCCGCCTGAGGTCAAATTGCCGTTCTCTTTTTATTTTGCGTACACTCCAAGTGTGGCTGATTTTTGTGGGTATATTTCGCAGTCTATTTTCAACAGTCTGCATTCGATATTCACAAATTTCCACGGTTGGAAAAAGCAAATGGAGGCAGCAGGAATAATAAAATTATGTGTGATTTCATGTTTTTTCTATTGCCCATTTATTTTCTACATTTTTCCTAACCGTTTGTGTTTACTGATTCCAAATTCCCGTTCCTGCAGCCAATTGACCGTTTTAACATAATTTATGATGGCGAAAATAGAAATGAGTATTGAAAATAAAGAACAGATATAATTTACTAGAAAAATGAATGCAAAACGTGTAATATGTAATATTGATTTAACCGTTAGTATATTCATAAACTTGAAGCTCGAATAGATTGAGTTGGAAGTTTCAAATCCAAAGTTTGACATTTTGTGATGTTCTTGTTATAACATTTACATTTCTCCTCAGGCTAAGCCTGCTCTCTGCTCCACGCTTCACCGCTGGATACGCCACAGCTTCTTGCGGTCATATTCTATGTCAAATGTGCAAAGTACAAAGTCCAGCTTGGAATTTCAAATGATTTACTATGGTGTGTGAAAAAAGATGAAAAGAGAGTTTTTCAAGATGATTATTTATAATTGATAATATTAAACATCATTCATGTTTTTCGTCAATTCAATTTAACTTTGATTTATTTATTTTGTTTTTTTATACAAAAAAAACCATAGTTACATAAATTGGACAATCTAAAAATCGTACCTTAGGAAACTATACAATATACAAGTCTCATTTCCGATACTGCAACAAATAAGCAAACAGTAAAACATTCCACGTGATAGCGCCTTTTATCTTTTTCAAATTAGTTCCATGATTTACATTTTATTCTGCTACTCTATCGAAAAGTGACGAGCATCCTTCCCAAGTTGAAGACGACAAAGAGGATGAAATTTGGAGTTGTCGTTCTTTCGAGTTGCCTGAAATTTGCAATTTTAATTCCAACTTCTCGAATAGAAAGACTTTGAAGTTTAAACTCCAAAATTTTCAGGGCACCAGCATCTGTTTTCGACTCATTGGAGAGCAATTGAATTTTGTACTGGAGCGCCAGCTCACGTTTGGCAGACTTGAAGTTTCCCGGGATGGAAAAAGCCTTGTCATAGAGAATGATAAAAGTCATAGAAACTGCAATTGCAGTGAAATAGCAGAAAGTAACTATAAACAGATTTCCACCTGAACGGCGAATAGCACCATAAAACATAAAAATTGGAACAGTTTTAGCAGCGAGATGGAAAAACCACGTGATGTTGCAGTTCATTTGATTAAAGAGCTGGATGAGAAATTGGAGCTTTTTTAGTTGACTGACGGCTAAGCTGAAAAGGTCCAGTTTTTCATTTGCATCGTTTTTGTGTAGATTTAGTTGATTACGAATTTCATTGAAGATTGAGTCCACCTTTTCAAAGAATAAAACTTGGTGCACAATGCAGAATCCGACGGAGCCATTGGACAGGAGCACGATAAATTCAACGAGCATTGAGATTGAAATTGTCAGAGTGTTTTGAAATTGAAGAGGCAGAATTGTGTGAATCAGCTGAACTCGATTCATGTCGTATAAACACAAGAGAAAAGAACCGAACAGAACAAAGTAAACCTCAATTTGCAGAATCAGGGCGAGAATTTCTTGGATTGTGTAATCAAAGATTGAACGTCGGAAGAAAAATATACGGCCAATGTTTTTTGCACTAATATTATTTTTGCGGATTTGTTGCTGTCGAGGTTCTGCTTCTGCTTCTTCTTCATCACCAGATGGATTTGTAAAAAGTCGATTAAAAATAGTGGCAAATATTTCTCGCTGGTTGAGTAAACTGGTGTAGATTAAGAAGACGGAAAAGAGCTCAATTATGCTCATGCCCAAATGAAGGATAAAATGTTCCTCTGAAAATTCGGAGACTGTGCCTAAAACGAGTCCAATTCCTTTATTTTTTCTCTTCATCAAACTTTGAACCAACCTCACCAAGGAGAAAATGTTGTGGAACAAAGAAATGAAGAATAAAATCCTCCAACTCCACAACCGCCATTTTTCTCTCCGTACAGAAATGCTCCCAGTTTCATCACACACTGAAAATGGTATCAAATTGAATTTGGATAAGAGTTTAAGTATTATCAAGTTGAAACGAAATTCTTCTTTGGACAGCATTTTATTACTTGACCTGGGCTTTCTTTTTGGACCAAATATATTTTTAGGAGAAGTATAAGTCAGTTGTCAGTTGTCAGTTGTTTCTTGTCGAAGAGCAAAGAAAGGAATAAAATGGACGGAGAAAGTTGGAGCAAAAAGAAAGGCAGGTTGTAGTTCGTTGACCAGATAAAAAATTGTTATGCTCTGTTGAAGGTTACGAGGAAAAGGAAGAACCAACCCGAGTTGTTTTTTATTTGTGCCATCTGGAAAATAACACAAGGTTCACAAAAATATAGCATATAAAATTGCAAAAACAAAAACACAAAAGCAACTTTTGTCAACAGGAAAAGAAAGTTTAGAATCTTTTCCCCTGGCTTTTATGCATGTGTGACCCAAGTTGAACTTTGAACTTTGAACTGTGTAATTTTTTGAACCAGGAACAAACAATACAAAAAGAAAAAGGAAAAATGGATCCAAGGTTGAATTATTTATGCCGACTTGTGTCTTTATTTGGCATTGAGTTTTATGTTTCGTTCACCCCGAAAAATGAGGAAGGATTTGGCGCGTTGAGCATTGACCCAGGAAATTTCAAATTTGTTTGTCCTTGTCCAAAAATCAATCAATGGATGAAATTTGGAGCATCTAAAATATAAAGCATCTCTGTAAATGCTGAACAGCAAAAAGATACGAGCTTTGACGACATAAGGTTTATTAATTTCAAATAAAGTACTTGTTAGTTATAATTTTTCATAAAGCATCTATTGTAATATTGGTAAAGTCACGAAATGTGTGCAAATCGAGAAAAAAAAAGTTTCATGAAATAATATTGATGCCTTCGAGATACAAGAAATAACGTACAATTGACAATCCACCTTCCAGCGTGAATTGGTGAAATTCAATGCAAAAGCTTTTCACTAATTTTATAGAACACGAACACGAGCTGACTCCAAATTTTCTTTATTGGTCAAATGTTGTGGATATGAAAAGTGAGTTTTCAATGTAGAATTTTAGAATGAAGATATTACAAACTGAATGTTTGCTACAGCATGGCGTGTGACAAGCCACAAGCCACAAGCCAAGTAGCTAATACAATTTATGGAAGTGAATTTTTTATTGAGGTCAAAACGAGCGCTTTGCGGCGACTCTAGATTCTAGATTCTAGACTGCAAAGCCTACACAAACTTACAAAAAAGCTGAAATCCAAATGTGAGAACTTTTGTTTTGTAACATTTCATGTAGAGCTTTTCGATACGATATTTGTTATGGAAATTTAACATGTATAAATATCGAATTTTTCGATATATCGATATTTACATGTATCGATATTTACATGTTAAATCTCCATAACAAATATCGTATCGAAAAGCCCTAATTTCATGAAACCTCTCTGATAAAACAGTCAAATTTCAGATTTTAAAACTCGTATGGAGTAGATCGATCAAAGATTAACTACAAAAACTCTAAAAAATGTGTGTTCCATCCCTAGGGGTTTTTGTACTCTAGGGCTTCAAATTCCGGGATCCGTCGCACCATAAGGCTCTTTTCCAAATAACATAGATTTGCTCCTTAAAATCTGCATGTTTTACGAAAGCACAAGAATTTTGGAAAATTTTCCATATTTTTATAATAGTGGCGCCAAAAATGCAAGAAATGGCACAATAGCGCACAATAGCCAAAATGGGCGCAAAAGAGGGAACATGTGCACAAAGTTACACCTTTTCTGGAATAAGACACCAAAAGAGGGCACCAAAATGCAAAATTTGGACCACCCTGAGAAAAAGAATGTTGATTTAAAGGACGCCAAACCCCAAAGATCGGTTCTGATGCGTTGGATGACTTTAGCCAAATTATTCAAAGAAAACAAATTGCGCCTTGTCATATAGTAGAATAAAGGTCATAGTGACGGCAACTGCCATCAAGTAGCAAATAGTCATCATAAATAAATTCCTTCTGCATGCCGAATCCCACCGTAAAACATGAAAATTGGCACAGCTTTACAAACCAGATGAAAAAAACACGTGAAATGTGAAGCCATCTTGTTGAAGAGTTGAATGAGAAGTTGGAGTTTCCACAGTTGAGCAACAGTTTCACTCAAAGTTTGCAATTTTAAATACTTTTTTTTTGTATATTTAACTCTTGACAAATTTTTTGAACATTTTTCTTGGCTCATTTTTAATCTAAAGCATGTAAAGTGTTAAAACGAGTGGTGAATTTTTTAAACGGCGTTGAAACTTTCTTCTCCTTCTCTTTACAATTTACACGCAGGCTTCAAAACTCAAAACTAAATTGTGATTTTGCCATTTCTACATTCTTCGTTCAAATCTCAAAATACCTTGTTCAAGCATTAATCATACATTTTTTTCAGAAAAGCGACGTCAAAATCATAAATACACGACAAAAAAAGGCAGAGTCACGATTAAGGATGCGGAATAAAATGTGTGCTTGGGTTGTTTTCTTAAAAAGTTATTTATTCTTTTATTCATTGCAAAAAAACAAAGATTGGACATTTTACAAGGTCATTTTTCAGATCCAGATGAAAATCCAGATGAAAGTTGAACAGCACCAAAGCGAAATTGATTGTGGTTTTTATCTTTTATTTATTTCCGCTTGCGGATCTTCATCTCCGTTTTTGCCAGGGAGTAATAATATCCTTTCCAGGAACTCCAGAGTACTCCTTGTGCATACGGCACGGTTTCTTCCTTCTCTCGAAAAAGTCCATTTAAATTTGCTGCGGCGCAGGCGTTATACTATTCTCCATCAAAAGAAAA
>JAQGBI010001293.1:0-10653 GCA_034698325.1 Sminthurinus elegans
TTTCGAAAAAGACAAGTGACCAAAGCAGCAGAAACTGAGAATAAAAGAACTGTAGAAGAGGTTTGTCTTTTTTGAGTCATTATTATTTGTACTTTATACTTAATTTATAATATTATTTATATCCATATAGATGAAAACTTTTTGTACATGTAATATGCTATAATGGATGTGTAAAAAAATATCTGTTCTATGTTCATTTATTTATTATAGGAAGCATTTTCTACTTTTGAGAGATCATTAGTATTTATGAATAAAATGCCAAGAATATGGATTGAATATTGTGATTTTGCTGTCAAAACTGGACGTATTACACAGACAAGAAGGATATTTGATAGAGCTCTCCGTTCTCTCCCTATAACACAACATAATCGAATTTGGCCAATGTACATTAGTTTTGTGACGAAAAAACATCATATTCCTGAAACAGCTATTCGCATTTATAAAAGATATTTAAAGGTATGATAAATCTATTTGTAATCTAATATATGTAATATGTACTACAATAATATTATATGATGTTTTATGCCTTTACTGACTGTTACTAATAATTGTTCTTTCTTCTTTTTTTGTATTTTTCTAATATTTAATAGCTTTGTCCAGAAAATGCTGAAGATTTTATAGAATATTTAATGGAAGTTGGTCGATTAGATGAAGCAGCTGTCCGTTTAGCCCAGTTAGTCAATAATGACAATTTTACATCTAGAAAAGTAAGTATATACATATACCATAATATATGTATTGGAGTTTGTAAAACTTAAAATAGTGTTGTGATCCCTTGAAATTTTTTTAAAGAGTATTCATGATTATTAATATGATTATTTTTTTTTTTATTATATCTATAGGGGAAATCTAATTATATGCTTTGGGCAGAACTATGTACCATCATTTCAAAAAATCCAAAAGAAATTAAATCCCTTGATGTTGATGCTATAATGAGAAGTGCATTAAGAAGATACACCGATCAAATTGGTAGTTTATGGACAAGTTTAGCTGATTATTATGTTCGATCTGGTTTATTTGAAAGAGTAAGTTTCATTTTCATATAGTAATACTATTTATTTAAGTAATTAAATAAATGAAAGAACATTATGTGTGATGTACTAAAATAAACATTTGTTTTTTTGTATATTGTTTATTGATTTATTTATTTATTTTTTGAAAATATTAGGCTCGTGATATTTATGAAGAAGGAATTCGAAGTGTGACTACTGTTAGAGATTTTTCACAAATTTTTGATGCATACGCTCAATTTGAAGAAGTTTCTCTATCAAAACTAATGGAAGATGAAGATACGGATGACCTTGTAATTGAAATGCGCTTAGCTCGGTTAGAATATATGATGGAAAGGAGACCTTTATTATTAAATTCTGTACTACTGAGACAAAATCCACATAATGTAAATGAATGGTTAAAGAGAGTAGAACTATTAAAAGATAAACCAAATGAGGTGGGATTTAAATAAAAATTTATAATTTTGTCTTACATTTTTTATTGAAAATGTGTGTACACATACTTTTGTTTGTTTATGATTTTGTAATTATTTTTTGTTTTTGTATATATTTAGGTAATTTCTACATTTACGGAAGGTGTACAAACAGTTGATCCTAAACAAGCTGTCGGGAAATTAAATGCATTATGGGTTGCTTTTGCCAAATTTTATGAAGAAGCTGGTCAACTTGATGATGCTAGAATTATTTTTGACAAAGCAACAAAAGTTCCATATTTAAAAGTTGATGATTTGGCTCATGTTTGGTGTGAATGGGCGGAAATGGAATTAAGACACAAGTAAGTTTTCTTTTATTTTTTGAGATCTTATATTTATATATATCAGATGCATATTTCTTGTTGACTGTTTTTGATTTCTTTCTGATTATTTGTACATTTAATATTTATATTCTGCCATTTTTTATACTCTCTATTAATATTTATATATTTTTCTCATGTTTAACTTTATTAACAGGCATCATACTGAAGCATTGAAATTAATGTATACTGCTACTACTCCACCAACTGGAACTAAAGTTGCATATACAGATGAAACAGCAACTGTACAAGCTCGTCTATATAAAAATTTAAAATTATGGTCATTTTATGCAGATTTAGAAGAATCATTTGGAACATTTAAAACTTGTAAAGCTGTATATGATAGAATTATTGACTTGAAAATTGCAACACCACAAATTATTATGAACTATGGACTATTTTTAGAAGAAAATAATTATTTTGAAGAAGCTTTCAAAGCATATGAAAAAGGAATTTCTCTATTTAAATGGCCACATGTTTATGATTTATGGAATACTTACCTATCCAAATTTTTTGAACGTTATGGTGGTGATAAAATTGAGAGAGCAAGAGATCTTTTTGAACAATGTTTAGATACTTGTCCACCTCAATTTGCTAAAAATTTCTATTTACTCTATGCAAAACTTGAAGAAAAACATGGGGGTGCTAGGAGATCTATGAATATTTATGAAAAAGCTACAAAAGCTGTTGATAAAAAAGATCAATACCAGGTAAAAAAAAAAAAAAACTAAATTTTATACAAATGTTAATCTTAATATTTTTACGGGTTCTTTCAAATTTTAAATACTTTTGTTCTTATATGATTTGATTTTCATTGTTTTGTTTTGTGTTTGTTTATTATTACAGATGTTTAATATTTACATACAAAAAGCTGCTGCCCTATATGGAGTTACCAAAACTCGTCCAATTTTTGAATCAGCAATGGAAACTTTAGCTGATTCTGATGCTCGTCAAATGGGAATTCGTTTTGCTGAATTAGAAACTAAATTAGGAGAAATTGATCGTGCAAGAGCAATTTATGCTCATACTTCACAAATATGTGATCCTCGAGTATGTATTTTTTGATTTTTTTTATATCATATTTAATATTATAATAAAAGAATTTATTCCATAATAAAAATAAAACTTAAAACATATATATAAACTAAAAATATTCAATTTTAAAATGTGTCTAGTTTTAAAATATTTTATACATTTGTTTTTTTTTTTTTTTTTAAGGTTTCACAAGAATTTTGGGCTGCTTGGAAAGATTTTGAAGTACGTCATGGGAATGAAGATACAATTCGTGAAATGCTTCGAGTTAAAAGATCCATTCAAGCTATGTATAATACTCAATTTACTGCTCACCTAATTGCCCAACAAACTCAACAAGGAAAACGAGCAGATCAATCCTTAATCAATCAATTAGAAGAAAGTCAAAATGCAGAAATAGCTGCAACTTCGTCATCATCCATTTCTGTTCCAGCTGAAAATGTTATTAAAGCTCCACCACCTAAAAGAGTTGATCAAGTTTCATTTGTTCGAGGAGATACTCTTTTACAACCACAAACAGGTGATGAAAAAGTTGCTAATCCTGATGAAATTAGTTTAGATGAAGATGATGAAGAAGGAGGAGAAGAAGAAGAAGAAGAAGAAGTAGACAATGTAGAAGTAGAAAATGTTCAAGTTCCATCCGAAGTTTTTGGATCTTTAAAACCAGCTGATGATGAAGCAGATGATGATGGTTGATTTTAAAAGACCATCACAAGAAATTTTTATATTTATTTGTATGTATAGTTATCATAATATTATAATAGTGTCAGGTAATTCATTCTTACAAAACAAATCAAATCTATCAAGGACTGTCTGTAAATATTTACAAACACTATAAAAGTAATAATATATTAGAATAAATTACTAAGGATTTACTACAATGATATATATAATATATTATATAGTATAGTATATGTATGGTGAGTACATTTTGTAATATTCAAATTAAATTGTATATTATATCAATAATAATAATAATTATGTGAATTCTTTCTGTTTTAAATCCTACAGAAATATGTATATTATGTATATGTATATGCAATATGCATATTAGACATACTGAACTTTAGAGAATTTAAAGTATTTATACCTATATGTAAACAGTTTTTATGCAATTATCATTATTAATTATTTTTATCTCTTGATTCCGTGCATTTTAAGAGAGGGAATCCGAGACAACAATTTTAGGATTTTTTTTTGTTGTTGTAACTTTATTTTCTCGGTCGATTTCTGAAGAAAAATCTTTTTCAGTATTTTAATAAGGCCTTTGCATAAATATATATAATTGGCTATAAACTTTGTAAACTTTTTTTTTCTTCAGAAACATCATAAAAATAATGAAAATTGTTACAAAAAAAAAACGTCTCACTTTGATTAATTATGCGTATTGCATAATAATATATTGTTCTAATAAGAAATTATTTTTTATTTCAGTACCAAAAATGAATAAAAAAAAATTATTCATTATTTATTTCAACATAATGACTAGATACATACATGTGTGTGATACAATTATTTTGAGTAGATTGCATTTAGTATTTATATTTGCCAAAGTAGCACATGATACATGATATACATGTATAAGTAAAAAAAGAGAAAGCATATGTCTTTTTTGGGGACAGATATAAAACATAAGTATATACATTATATTTCTTATTTCTTACTTATGCGCATATTAAAATGAAAATAAAAATCAATTAATATATTATTACATTATAAACTGATATAATAATATACTGTGTAATAATTTGGTTTATTTTTAAAATTTCAATCGTTTACATAAAAAATAAAAATTATCATAATAGATATTGGTTTTAGATCTCTCTATTATGTGCATTTTATACGCAATTCTTTGATGTACTTGCTACACATATCATACATAGTAAATAAGTACATATGTACATATAAGCAGGCAAGGTGTGCAAAAAGGTAGCGAGAGAAAACCTGTTTTCCATAATATAAACTTAATATTAAAAGTGATACACAGAGAGTCTTAGAATGTGAAAAATATTATTACTTATACTCTCTTATCTCAAAATGTATATAATATGCACATATCTCTCGTTTTTGTACTATACGTGTGTTTTTCATTACTTATGTACATGCATAATGCATGTATTACTTTTTACTCCAAATCTTATTCCTGTCAAAAATGTTTTTTTTTTTTCATAAGTAAAATATATTATATAATATATATTGAGAAAAAGAGAGCCAGTACTTTTCTTTTATTTACTTACTCCAGTAAAGAAAGGAGAGATATAGGAAGAATATTAATTATTTAATGAATTGAGTGAATGAATATTATAAATTGAATTAAATATTTTATATATTATGTGTAACATATGAAAAAGAAATCTCTCTCTCTCATGACACTTTTACAACTTTTATATACTATGTACTTACAACTGTGATTCTAATATTATGCATAATATTATTATGATGATGATATAGAGGTATTTCCCTAATACATGATACATGCATAATATATTAGTCTCTTGTATGAAAAGAATTTCCGTTCTAATGTATCGTCGGTGAAATGTTGGACAAAGACCCTTCACCCAAGGCTGACACAATTCAAAAACTAGAGGCTTGAATTAAAATTCCTTTTAATATTTTAAAAAGATTGTTTAAATATTAAAATTATTAAATGTACAAGTCATAATATTGATAAATGTCGAGTATAATTAATTTTCCTCAACCACATTTCATAATCAAAACAAAGCCAGTTTGATACAGTCACTGATGATAACTGGCTGTTCTCCAATATCCCGCTAGTATCCTATAGGGAAATTTGAATGAAATCAATTTAATGTTTAATTGTGAAAACATAATATTGTAAAAACTCAAATTAAATGGTTTTTGTGGACTTTTTAGTTCTTATATAGTTAGCAACAATGATAATTAGACTAATTAAAGTTCATTATCTCATCGCAATATTGTTTTTATTAAAATAGTCTACAAAATAATAATACAATACGCAAAAGTGAAAACTAAAAATTTTACCAGTAAGTTGAGATTCTTCTTTGTATCCTTTTTTTTATTTATTTAAAAGATAAAATTTAAAGTGATCAAATAAATAAAAAAATATTTAACTCGTGAATATAATTATAATAATTAATCTAACGTGCATATAATATTTTTGTTATAGTCTTGTCGAGGAAGGAGATATGGCAGACAATGGCCATAGTCAAAGACTCCTTGACGTGATCGAGTGAGTGTTTTTTATTTATTTATTTATTTATTTTTGACACAATTAAAATTATTTAATCAACTTACTTTAATCATATTTAGGTCTTAAATGATATTTGTATAGTTGTTGATTATGAATAATTGTGTACCGACCTGCCGAAATCTATATAAACTACATCTACTTTAAATATCCAAAAAACCATGTGATTAATTGACAATTTCAGAGCATGCTATTCCTGTCCCTCTCTATCTTTATATATGTGTGTGTGTCACTTTTGTTTATGTTTACATTTTGTCCCATGTTTTTTTTTTTTTTAGAAGTTATAAAATGTAAAATCTTCTGTCAAACTTGGATTATGTTTTCTTATATTGTTCCTAACATTTACTTTTCATTTTATTCTAAATTTTATATAGTGTAATTTTTCCATGTTTGATATAATAGTATATTTTGGATGTCCAGTAAATTGATTTAGTAAATTTATATATTATATTACTATTACAAGTGTGTTTTGACTCAATGAGTTAATGAAATTGATTTAGTAGAGTACATCAAAATCTTTAAAATGTGAATTACTTAGGATAGTGTGATAACTAGTATTTATTATAATATTAAATAATATTTTTTGTCCTTTTTACGTGTTTATTGTACTCTATTATCTATATATCGTCTCTCATCTTACACACACATATTCTTGTCTTTCATAAGTTTATAAAACTGTTTGTATTCCTGTGTTTTATTTCATTTTTTCTGTGTACATATAATATATATTATATTAATATTATTATATTGAGTACTTATAGTATATATAAAATATATTATTGTATTTTGTCTTGTTGTTGTGCGAAAAGTTCTAATGCATGTTTTTTTTTTCTTTTTTTTTCTTCTCTCCCCTAAAAAATATTTATTTGATCCAGTGATGTCTTTTCTAGTGACCCAAATGCTCTAGAAACATTTTTGGGTGGATTGACAAGCTCTTCAGACCTTCTACCAATACCCACAAGTGGTGGAGGAGGAGGAAATAGTGGTGGAAATAATAGAGGAGCGGAGTCTGTGGACACTGTTGTGGCCTCATTAGCACATTCGTAATAATATATTATTATTATACAGACAATCAATTTATTTATAGTTAGATTGCCGTGTTTTTATTTTTTATTACTTTATTGCTTTGTTTAAAATTTGAATCATTAATCATTATAATAAATTAAATTTAAATTTTATCTAGGTTGGCTGGTGATTATGAAGTGGATTCACCAAATGATACACTTTTTGACACACTTGAAAGTTCATCAAATACTTTGACAGATATTTCTCAGTCATACGTTCCGTCAGATTTTGATAATTCTCATGTTTATACTCTCAGTAATGGTTTATCCCATCAAAATCATCATCATTTGGATCATTCTCATCATCATCAACAACAACAACATGAACTCTCGACCACTACCACTACGGGACAAATTGTGAACTCTAATAATAATAATAATAATAGTAATACTAGTAGTAATAATAGTAATAGTGTTGATGGTTGTGTTGAAAATAATGGAGGTAATATAAATGTTGAAGTATTAGTAAATTCAACTTTACAACAACAATATGGTCATTCTGTCTGTGATTCTACTTCCTCTTTCGTCCAAAATTCTCAACAGCAACAACAACAACAAATTCCAACTACAACTCTTTCTTCTCAACAACCAAATAATAATTCGGCAGCATCAAATTCTTTTATTACCAATAACAATATTATTAATAGTAATACTAATCATCAACCACAGGAACAACAACAACAAAATGTTTCGCGAATTCCTAGTCTTTCTTCAACTATTAGTAGTAGTAGTGTTAATGATAATAGTAATAATTGTAATAATACAGTGACGACGTTGTCAACAACGAATTCTTCTACTTCTTCATCATCATTATCTTCAAATTTGATCTCAACCAGTGCAAGCAACTCCAGTAGTATTATTAAAAATAATAATACAAACAATAGGACTACAAATAATAGGGTTATAAATAAAAATAATAATAATAATAATAGTAATAATGTGGTTAATACTACTAGTGCTAGTGCTATTTCTTCTACAATAAATAATAATAATAATACTATTACAATTACTACTTCATCCAATACATCACAACAACAACCACCATCATTAACAACTATGAGAACAATAATGAATAATAATAATTATCATCCTGTTAGTACAAATATAACATCTACTACAGGAACCATCAGTACTTTTTCTATTCAAAATCAATTACAACAACAACAACAACAAATTAAACAAGAAATAACTGCTCAAAATATATGTGGTGTTTTAAATAATAATCATACTGTGAATAGTTCTAGTAATAATAATAATAATAATATTAGTCTTCAAATTCAACCTCAACAACAACAGTTTATAGTTAGTGCTGCAGGACAAAATCATATTAATCATCTAGTTTCACATCAGGGACAAACTGTTAGTTTATCAAATATGACAATGGGCCAACATTTAATGACAACAAATTCTACTACTGGAGGACTAATATCAAGTGTAATCAGTGGGGGTAATGGTGGAGGAGGAGGAACAACTGGACAAACTGTACAAATTCAATGTGCACCCGGTCAACCTCAACAATATATTACAATTGAACAACCCACTCAAACTTTAAACTTTACAGGTGGTGTTGGTGGTACATTTGGGACAATACAACTTGCCACAGCTGGTAATGGCCAACCAACATATGCAGTTTTACCCTCCGGTCAACAATTATTTTCTAATGCAATAGTTCAACCTCAACAATTATCTACTTTAAAAAACGCGTCCGGACAAACATTCTTTCAAACATCAACAGGATCTATTTTAGCTGCAAATACGATTCAAGGTTTAACACAGAATGTACAAAATATACAAAATATTCAAAATATACCCACAATCAGAGCAAAACAACCTCAATTACTTCCAAAACCAGCTACTATAAATTTAACTTCTCCATCAACAAATTCAAATTCTTTAATTAATAACAATAATAGTGGTTTGACCAATATTAATAATAATAATAATACTATAACAATTAATAATTTATCATCCAATACTAGTGATAATAATATTAGTGGTAATAATAATGTTAATAATAATAATAATACTTCAACAACTCTTGGAATAGTTTCAAATTCTGATCATCATTCAGGTAATTTTTTATTTTATTTTTTGTATCTTACATATTTTTTTATCTACCATGTTATTATTATAGTATATATGATATTTATATATAAATAAACTTTATTTACAATAGTTTTTGATGAAAAAATTTACATGTGCAATTTCATACAAACATTACTTATTTTTATCCTTTATAGCTCAGCAACAACAATGTGTAAGTGTTGGACAATTCCTTCAACAACATCAGCAACAACAAGTTCATCAAGTTCAAACAAGTGCTGGCATTAATAGTATTGTTACGTCAATGGGATCAAATGTTAATTTTTCTCAGCCTTCTTTTACAATCGGTAATGCTGCTGGTCTTGGTCAAGTCATGGTTTCTAACTCAATGGCTTCACCTCAACAAACTCATCTTACAGGAACCATCGTCTTAAATCAGGTACATATAGTGTATATCACAAAATCTATAATAATATGATGTGTATTTTATTATGACACTTTTATATTCGGTCATTTATTTATATTTAATCTTCACTTTTATTATTACTTTCAAATAAATTTAATTTTCTATATTTTCCTACATGTACCTCTTAATTTCTATTTATATGTCAACTTTTGCGAAGCGTGATTTTATATTATACTTTATTATCTCTTTTGTTTTTCAAGGCTTATTCTTGTTTTTTTTTTATATCCATGTTTTTTTTTTCTTTTATACACTATTCATTTTGTAGAAAAACTATACGTACAATTAGTATGTGTAATATTTTATAGTTGAGTAAGTTTTTTCATATTTTGTAGTGCATGGTGCGCTATTATATATAGTAGGCTGTTCCGTATATACTATGTATAATATTTAATTTTCAAGACATACATGATATCGATGAGTTTAATTTTGGTTCAGTATTCGTATAATTTTCGAAATATCTCTACAAAAGTGTCTTATTTTATCCAGCAAAATGAAAGAATTTACTAGCAATTTTTTTTCTGTCAAAATTTAATTTTGTTCAATCAGTCTGGAATTATACATGAAAAAAATCAAGAGAAGAAAAGAAACCATAATATATTTGTGAATTATATTTTGCAAAGCGTTGTTTAGAAATAATTTCTAATAACAGTTTTTACCAAAGTTTTGTATTGGCTAATTTAGAAAGCAAAATTCTATTGCTTTAATTTTTTGGTAGTATGAATTCAAAAGAATCATTAAAAAGTCCATAAAATTTTAAATTATTATAAGTAGTAAAATAAATATGAACCGTATGTAAATTCTTGTCAATCAGAATTTTTATGTAAAAAGCACTTTAAGAACATATATAACTCATTTGTATGTAAAAACTACAGTCGGAGACACTAAGCCATTTATGGAAAATTTCCATTTATGGAAAAATTTTCCTTTTATGGAAAAATATTTTGTTCTACTATGGTCAAAATTCAAGTCTTTGATGGTGATTTTTTCCAAAAAAGGAAAAAATTTCCATTTATGGA
>JAQGBI010001294.1:0-10651 GCA_034698325.1 Sminthurinus elegans
CTATACCTCTGGTTAGACGACGAGATGAATTTGCTGTCCATATGTCATGTCAAATTGTAGTTAGAAGTATTGTATTGTATAAGGGTAGTAGAAGAAGGAGAAGAACAAGAAGTGGGTGTAGAAGGAGAGACAATACAGATTTGAGTCTTTTCTTCTTCTTTCCTTGTGGTCAAGAACTATGTAGAAGAATAGTGTATAGGTATTAGAAGTTAGAAGTGGAAGATGGAAGAATTATTTAGAACTTGAACTTGAATAGATGGTAAAGGTGCGTATCAGTTTTTATCAGTTTTCTACTTGTGTGTAGTATTTATGTAGTGTGTAGGAGGAGGAGGAGAGAGACAGTCAGTCCGATTCACAGACGAAAAAAAAAGGATGATTTTTGATTCAGAGTTTGAATTTGAATTTGATGTCGATGATTGTGATGGTGGGATGATGACGACGAGGATGAATGAGAAAGTTTTATATTATGTTTTTGTATGATTAGCTTATTATATTCGTACTCGTATTCAATGAGACTTGAGGTCAGGCAGTGTAGAAAACTCACCTAGAATCAAAGTCCATATATACATAATACATACATATATATTCTTCATATACATTGTACATTTATAGATAAATTCAAAAGAGAATTTTCTTTTCCATTTAGTTGTATACATATACACAAAAACATTCTGGACAGGAATCAATCCATTAATTCACACTCTGTCTCTTATAATGAAACGTTATATTAGTCAGTCTTTTTCTCATATCAAATCATTCATCGTCAGTTCAGTTCAGTATTCAGTACAACTACGATACAATTACTACTACTGCTACGTCTCTGAGACTACACCATACCATACCACTCCATAACACACCACACCAGTCACTGTCATCCAAAAGTCACAATCACAATCAAGTCTGACAGGCGGGCAGAAGGAGAAACGAAAACGAAAACTAACCAACGAAAGAACAAGGAGTGAACAAGAGAGAAAAAAACGTGAAAAATAACTAAAGAAAGAACGAAAGAAAAAAAAGAAGAAAGAACGTGCTTGTACAATTTCACTTTCTACTATTTCACACTGTACATTATATACATTATACACCGTACAAAACCGGGACAAAAAAAAGAACAGCCAGTGTTACCCTCATAAACATAAAATACATGTACAAAACAACACACGCTTTTTTTCGTAGTAGACCTTTTACGAGGGAATTATTACTTGTTCTAATGCTATGATTCTATGATTATATGTGCAATTTATAAAAATGATACATTTCTGTTCTCACTTCTTCTTGAACACTTTATTCCCTTTTTATTGTAGATTCCAACATTTTTTTGGGCTATGCCTTTTACATTTATGAATTATTTTACGATGGTGTTATAACTTATCGGATAGAGTTATACATTATCCAAAACTGCCATATTTTTATTTTACATTGGTATTTGACAGAGAATTCTTAGAAGAAATAAATAGGTTACGAGAAAGTGGAGAAATCATGAATTGTAGAAATGTGTTGAAAAATACAAAGCATGTAAGACAATTATCATGAAAAATTCAAAGATGCGCAGGAAATATGTGTGTGAGAGACAAGTGATAAAGTGACGGGTTTTGATGTTGTCTCATGTGCTATTTTTTGGTGCAGTGGTTAAATATTTAACATTTTAATGACAAAGCTGTGTTGAAAGTTGAAAGTTGGAGGAAACAGAAACAGAAGCAAAAACAGAGCGGTCTGGAAAAACAGACTTTGAGAAAGGAACAAACTATTTTTGCAAAAATAATATAACAAACTCAATTTGTAAATTATTGCAAGATTGTAAATTTTTTAAACCATATTGCTAATTCTTTCACACTATGATAAGTTATACGTTATACACTGTAAACACAAAACTATTTTGGTACATCTGTTTTTTTCACGATTGCAAATTACCAAATATTGTGTCGATTTTCACCATCCTATCATATTATATCGTAGGTTACAAATCATTGTTTGATTTCTGCTCTCATAAATTTAGGTTAGTTTCTTCAACTTCAAGAACACTGAAAGAAAAGTCAATCTTCTAATTCAAGGAAAATATTTTGCTCAATTTCTACAAACATTGACAAAAAAAAGCCAGAAGGTTTTTTGTTTTTTTTTGTTCCTGCCAAGAAATAATATTTAGGAACAAAGATTTATGAGTCATAGTGATATAAAATCACAGTTTTTCTAAGTGTACATGTACACACAAGAGTCGGTTGTCCACATACATATTATATACTTTTAGATTGTACTATAAGAACAGCGCTAAAGTGAACATCTGAAGTTCTGAAGTGACCATCGCCGTATCCATAGATACGGACATGTGTACATTTTTTCTGTCTGTTTTTTCTCCTCCAAGACATGTTATAAAATGTGATATATCTAATGATTTTTCCTTTTAACAAAAATAAACTTTCCATGACATAAAATACTACTTAAATTCCTGTCGACTAGTCTGCTGAACTCATTAAATTAATTGTTTAGAGTATACGACAACATATTATATATTATACATTGGACAGTATAAAATCCACATGTTTCATAAAAATCAACACATTGAAAAAGAACATGTAAACGTAAATTGCTCCAGTATATCGTCACAATCTACAATCTAAAAACCTTAACATAATGGGTCATGTTACATCTAAAATAGACATAAAATCGAGGAAAGTGTGTGAGAGACGCGGATTTACAGAGTTTGATGGCAAAAACCAAGAACTATTCATACTACATACATACTATATAAGTTTTTTTTATCCTCATGGACATTAACATACAAAGCATGAAATCTCTGATGGTGTTTCTGGCTTGCTGACATGAGTAAGGACAAAGAAAATTGCATGGCTGAACATTTTCTTATCGACCGATGCCTGAACAATACAGTATCAGGGAGAAAATAGAAAGAGGAGGGAAATCAGGAGTCATGGATGACTATGATTGAAACCAGAAACATCATGTTCTTCTTTGAACACATAGTAATAATAATCACATGAATGTTCTATACACAGTACGGTATGTGATATAAAATCACACACACAAAAGTACATTTATATAAAGTATATATTATACAATAATAATATAGAAGATATAGAAAGAGAAAATATCTGACAAAAAAAAAGGTTCACAAGGCTATAAATACATATATGGAAAGGTTTAACCTCTCCGTGGAAACAACTCGGAATTCGGAACGATATGGCAAAATCCAGAGAGAGAGAGAGGAACAGAGACTGAGAGAAAAAGAGAAAGAAAAGAGCCTAAGTGCAAGAGTGCGAGAGAGCAAGTTTGCCAAGATTCATCCATGACTTTCAGCTGTAAATCCGAGCTCAACAGGCTACTTCCGACCATGTGCAAATCCAAAAACTACTCTTTATTTCCCATACTAACTCATACATACTAGATACTAGTACGGAACATCAGAGTTTACTCAAAAATCGCCAGAGAATATATGCTGTCTGTCTCCTTTTTTTTTGCTTTTTGCCATACACGCCCGCTCTCAATCTCCTTCTCTCCTTTGCCATTTCTCGTTTCAATCTTCCTCTCATAAAAAAAAATATGACAAGATTCCACCAAAACAGCATTGTCATGATTTACGACCCTGTCCTCAAAAGAACAGATTGAGTGTTCCGTATTTCATAGATCACTATTTCAGTTGATGCGTGTATCATCATCAACTCCCTGTGTTATACACTGTACACTCTATATACATGTTTCCGTGGTGTATGAAATGAACTCGGTAAATAAATATGAATATGGACCGTGTACAATATGTACATTGTGCACATGAAAGGACTATGCATCAGGAGGAGAAGGAAACAAATTTACACGCACAAATGTATTATGTAAACGAAACACATAATTTAGTGACTGGGAGGGAAATTTTAGGATCGGCTACTGTATTTTACTCAGTGTGTATTACACACATTACACACTACATCCACACACAACGCACCTACCTATAGTATACAGAATATCTCAAATCTCAAAATCAAAGAACCTTAGATTGAAACTCAAACTTTAAAAGAAGAGGAAGAAAGTTGTAAACCATGAAACAGCATCTCTCTCTGTACTCTGTACAATCAACAGTCAACAGTATACATGATAAATAGTCTAAACTAACAGACACAAAACCATATGTGTTGAACACTGAATGTGTGTGATCAGGAAAGTATATTCTTTTAATACATAGTTATATGCCCGTGCTATGTAGTAGGAGTATAGGAGAAAACAAGTCCAAGAAAAATAATAACAAGTGCTAAACGCAGCATCATACTATCCATCTAATATTACATGCACAATAATACAAGATACAAGAGGAGTACTATTACTATTAGTATTATTTTATTTGGAAGTCGGTTTCAGTGAAAAAGTCATCTAAAGGCTTTTGGGGTTGTGCTGTGTGCTGTTTGTTCTCTGATTCTGTGATGTGCAAACGAGTGAACGTGTGTATTTTACAGAATAGCAAAGAATGAAACGAAATGAAATGAAATGAAATGAAAAGAAAAGGAGGATACGAGATACAAGGAAACGAGAAAAAAAAATAAGAAGAAGAAAAACTTTGCAGATCCAAATCCAATCCAATCCAATCTTCAATCTCATCATGATCATTTTATATATATGTACAAAAGTCGAATAAGACGAAGAACGAAAAGGAAAAGAAGCGAAACCAAGACAAACCAAACCAAACCAAATAAATTATCTTGGGTTGAAATGCCTACTGTCAATAATCCATTGCATTACATAGATGCGTGTACTCCAAACTCTGAATGTGCACAAACTCATCATTATACATGTACGCATAATATATAGGCATTCTCCCACATGTCTTTTCCTTATGTAAATAAGCTGTCACACAAACGCATACAATATTATACAATATATACACCAGAATAATAATATAATACATACTCTGTGAAGCCAAAAAATCATAAAAGGAACAGGGAACAGGCCACACCAGACCAGGCAAAAAAACAATCTTATTGAAGAACAGGAAGAATATCAAATACATGTATACAAGCAAATACACATAAAATACATATTATGTAAATTATTATTTAACTATTATACATGCTCACAAATCTCAGTCCTGTTCAGTTTTCAGTCTCTTTTTTCATATACAGCAAACAAGAAAATATTCTATTATTAAAATACAGGGCATCATAATAATATTACCATTATTATTGTCAAAAGTTCTTTTAAAAAGCTAAAATTCATCAACCATGTCAAACAAACAAACATAACAGCATCCTCAATAACAAACAAAAAATAATACTAATAATACTAGTAATCATGTTCATAATTATACTCATAACTGTCTGTCATTTCAGTTTGTTTTTTTTTTTTTAAGTTTTGAGGTCAAATTTTAAAATAATAAATATAAAAAGTTATTTTAGGAAACTAGAGCACATTAATCCATAAAACTTTTTCATGTCTCATATCTCATACGTATGTATATTAAAAAAATATACACAACAGCAAAAAAAAGATGAACAATTTAAAATAGTAATAATAATAATAATAAAAATTTAAAATACTTACATTGTCCTTGTATGATATGATGTTGACAAGTTACTCGTCCGTATCAAGAATACGGGATACGGGGCTCCCTCAGTATATCAGCCCCCTGAACGGATAGCAATGCTATCAAGATATGATGATGCCAAAAAAGATGATGCTTAATGAACTTGTTCTTCTTCTTCTATATGTTGTCTTGTTTTGTACGTTGTAATTTATAATAATTTTCCTTTTCTAGGAGATATAGATCCTGATTGATGAGTATATAATTAAGTAATTAAACTATAACTTTTTAGTGTTTTTAATAATAATAATATATAGCATATACTATAGTTGAGAAAGAACTTTTTCTTTGAATAGACAATCAAAGGCACCTTAGATTTATACAATCATAAGCCACAATGTCTTTAATTATTTTTGTTAAAAGTTGATTGAGTATGATTTTGTCGAGTCCTTCTTTTTTTTTATAGAATATAAAGTTTTTTTTAATTTTTTTGAATGACACTGATTTATTTGAAGACAATTATTTTGTACGATTCGGTCCTGTAATGAATATGTTTTGTATTATATTATTCGTAATTTATTAATGAATGATTGAAACACACAGACTTTTTAATTTTTCAAAGATGGGTAAAAATTCACATTTAAATGTTAAATAGTATATATATTTTAGAGTACACACGAACAAAGACAGACACAAATGATTTAATTATTTATTTATAAGCAATGAGCACTGGAATCTGCACTCTCGCTCTACGACTACTTGCTATTCAAAATACACCACTAACAGATATTTTCCTCTTCAGATGATGAGTATGTAGCTTTTGTAAACATGTGCGTCTACAGTGAACATTGACAGTACAATAATATATAATGTCTTTTCCCTTTTCACAAAGGAAATATATATGTGTAAAAATCCTAAGTCCTCTTGAGTTATTTATTTAGTCAAATCTCTTCTTCACTTTTCCTACACGTATGTATTATGTATATATACTTACGTAGAAAGATCCGAGAGAGATTTACGCTGAAGAGATTTTCAGATTGACAGAAAAATCAAAGGATTTTATTTCTTGATTTGATTTGACTCCAAATAGATGCCACACATATATAAGCAGACACACACACACACACGGATATATTAAATGTTATACGTACCACAAATATATATTGTATCAACTATATATAGACAGTAGACAGGCAGACACAGACTTTTACTTACACAGAAGAATGGACAAGTAAACACGTAAGTAAATAACTTTTTCTTTCTTCCTTTCTTCCTTTCTTTTACTTATTTACTTACTTTTTGATGTATTTTGGGAGAAAAACAATCTTTGATGTCAGCCAATATAGGTATATATCCTGTATCTTTATCTAGAGTATATAAATAGTTTTTTTTTTAAATATTCTGGAAAAAGAGATTCGTCTATATTTTTCGGATATTTATGAAAAAATATTCATATATTCTCATAATATGTAGAAATAATACTCTCTCTTGTTTATATATCTATTTGATATTGAAACTTCATATATATATTTTTAAAAAACAAGCTGCACTTTTCACATATATTGATAGTTGATATATTAAATGTATTGTAATAGATAGACAGTCAAATACTTGTATGAATGCAGAAAGGATTGTGAATTGTTTACGTTTTTGAGTCTGAAGTCTGGATTCTGGAGTAAAACTTTTTCAAAAAAGATGACACTTTTAAAGATGAGAAAAGAGTCACAGAAAATCCACAATGGAGACAAATACTTTATTGTATATTCTTTTGGTATCTGGTATATATAAATATTAAATGATGTTGGTCCACGGATTTTAGGTTTTTCTATTATAGCTATAGATTTTTTTGAACTTTATGTTGCTCTTGATTTTGATTCTGTTGATACTGTTGATGTAGATGTAGATGTAACTTAGTTGTTGATATGTAGAGATAAAATAGAGAGGGACAAAAATATATTATATAATATGTAGAGAGATGGATAGATAGCTGGATAGCTAGTGGGATGTGAAACTGTAATAATCAGAGTGATCTAATAATAGCAGGTAATGGTAATAATGATAAAGTTGATGATAATAGTAGAGGATAGTTGGTCACTTAATTTGTTTACAATGAAGATTCTCCGTGGTTTTTGTTTACAGTGTGCTAAGTTTTCTTCTTCTTCTTTTTTGTCAGAAGACGCAAACTACTGGCTACAAGGAGTAGGGCTGACTGATCTCTTCAGTTTTGGACCACGCAGCTCTTCTATTCCCTCTCTGTGTCTCTGGCTACATGCACTCACTCTGGCTAGAGATTTTACTTTCGACTCTCCACTTCCACTGTACACTGTACTGTGTATACTGTGTACTACTCTGTTCTGTTCTGTTCTATTCAATGCTATGCTATGCTTTTCTATCCTATCCTATCTCACCATGACAAGCTTCAGAAAACCCAGGGACTCTAGACGAGGGGGAAAACTCAATATACTGTTGCTGTGCTCCTACTTGCTTTTCTGTTCAAATGAGAATTCTCTGGGTATATATGCGTGAGTGTATACATGTATGGAGAATGGAGTATGTAAGTATGCACGTTCATGAGTACAAGTATTGTAAGTGTGTAGACTTGGATAGCTCCAAATATATTATATTCATACATACATGAGTATTTTATATGACATATACGAAGAATACGAAGAACTTTTCTATCTCTCTCTCTCTCTTTATATGTATTCAGCTTTTGGTACTTGTAAACCTTCCGTCCTCCCGTAGTTACAGCTTGCGCAGTTCTCCAATATTTTTCAACCATTTCCCTTTCTGTTTCTCTCTACCTCTCTCCACACGTATACACACGTATATACTTGTACAATGTACATATTATATGTATGTGCCTTTCAGTAGCCTCCTTCCCGTATACAATAATATGAAATAACTAGTACATGCATACAATACACATACAGGGCTGAATATTCGCCGATAAACTTGTAGCTGAGAAACTCTTACTGGAACTGGAACTGGAACTACTGGAAAATATATCAAATAAAACCCATAATATAAATGCGTACAATGTATACAATGTATATAAAATACAGGAACTTGACTCAACATTCAACTAAACTCAAGTGAGTAGGAACAGGTTACTCTTCCTCATAGTGTTAATCGGACCTCTTGTTGTTGTTACAATAATAATAATAATACTTGTACTCCTACTCCTACATACTACTCATATGTATAGAGGTAAATATGTATGGATAGATAAAATGACAAACAATATTTCACATTAATACATGCATACATACATGCGTGCGTACATATTATATCCACACATTCATTTTATCCATATTTCAACAACTTAGTTTTACTTTTGTTCGACACGTTAAACCATTATGACCGTGTACCGTGTACATAGTGTACACTGTACAGTTTTACATGATGTACATAATATATAGCTTTTACTTTTCAGGAACATTCATTTTTATGTTATGCTGTAATAGAGTTCTCTCCCTTCAAAACAAAACAAAACAGAAAACAAAACAAACTAATCGAATAGTCAATCCGTCCCGGGCCAAAAAACTGAAACTGAATTCGGGGAGTTGGAACAGTGAGGACTTTTTCCTTTCAATTTCTAATATGTCTATACATTTATGCATGTGTATGTAATTTTCATTTTCATATCCTGTATATTTATATTCTATACTGTATATTCTGTATACTTTCAATATTTCAAGTGCTATGATGAATTATAAATGAGATGCTTGTTTGATGACTGATGGTTGAATTTCGGTTGGTTTCGGTTTTCGGTTTATAACGTATCATATTATGTAATATCATGTAGAGTATCAGAACATTTAACGTTTTGCTCCTGTCCACCACGAACCGTTGTAAATCCCCATTTAATTTAATTTAATGCACTCATTTATGACGCATACATCATATCATGCATCATACACGGAACAGAAAAGAGAAAATATGTACGAGTGTCTACCATATTATTATTTTGGGAGTTTGGGATTTATTTTTTTCATTTTTCCTTTTTCCGGGAAACCCCTATAGGCATACATAATAATTAATGCATGCACTTGTTCAGTTGTTCAGTTGTTCCGAGTTCCAACATTGGCATTGGCATTGGCATTGGACTTTTACTAGAGGTAGTAGAAACAGAAAACTGGAGTCTCGAGTCTCGAGTATAATAGAAGCGCAACAGTAGTCTAGTGTTGGCAAAGACATAGATATTTGACGATATTAGATGTTAGATATTAGATATTACCCTGTGTACAAGAGTGTGAGTGTGAGTGAAATGGATATAATAGTTTTCCTGGAGAAATTCTGGATAAGGAATTCAGTCAGTGTTGTGACTGAGAAAGAGATTTGGCAACCCTATTTCTGTAACTTTATTCTATCCCTTCCTCTAATGTGTAATACAGTCTACACATATATACCTATAACGTGTATGGTACATGGTGCATTCTATATAATGTTGGTAGGTTGGTAGTTGGTAGCGAGTGAATTCCCGTCTCTATTTCTCTTTCTGTCTCTATATGTGTCCCTTCCCTGTCTCTCCTGAAATCAACGAAATCCAACATATTATTTTCCATCCCCTCTACTATTCTTCATATAGATCCTGAGTAAATCCTACCCCTGTGTACTGTGCACTGTGCACTGTGTACATTGTGTATATATAATAACACTGACGCTGGATACTAGATACTATAGGGAACTAATGTTGAAATGGAGGAACGGGAGACAAACAAATGGAGATAGAGAATAGAAAGGCATAGAGAGAAAAACCATGTTGAATCACCTCACGATACATAATATATATCTATGTGTGTACATTTATAACTAAATCCTGGAGAGAAAATCCAAAATCCAAAATATGGATACATGTTTCTTTACTAACCATGCATACTGATATAATACATGCATCATGCATTATGCATACTAAAGACCACTACTACATATGCTGATATAAAGAGGGAAAAGTGCTATAATATGTATCTACAATGTACACAGCAAGACAGAAAGATAGAAAGATGGAAAGAGAGAGTAAAGAACGAAGCCTGACTATTCATTGTATGTATTCTCTGTGTGAGAAAAGGATCACATTATTGAATAAATCCATGTTTTGTATATATTGTATATTCTACATGAATGTAGTCAGTA
>JAQGBI010001295.1:0-10648 GCA_034698325.1 Sminthurinus elegans
AGTGTTGGTTCAGATCCTACTGCTGCCTTCTACCGATTTGCTGGAGAGTTGGATTTCTTGGATAGGGTTTCATCCATATCCTTGGGACAGGGTATATTATATATGTATATATAGTATATGCTATATTTCAAACATGCTGAGAGTAAAGATAATAAGAATAGGAATAATGATAATAATATTTGTTCATTTATTTATTTCTTATTTTTTGCTCTCTGCAAAGGTCAAGGTCCTATCGCTGAGTCTATGATTCGAAATGCAGCCATTTCAGGGAATTGGGTACTGTTACAAAATTGTCATTTGGCTGCTTCTTGGATGCCCACGATGGAAGTTTGTATCAAAACTCTTGGAGAACATCAAGATGATGTGGCAGATTCATTCCGTTTATTTCTTAGTTCTATGCCTACAAATTCTTTCCCCGTTTCAGTTCTTCAAGACTCTGTAAAAATTACAAATGAACCACCAAAAGGGATCCGAGCAAATGTGAGACAGGCCATGGTTGAAATGGAAAAGAACTATTTTGAAGATAATGGTATGATTTTGAGATTTTTCATGAGTTAAAAATTAAATTAACAAAAAAAGTCTAAAATGTCGTTTTTTTAAAAAAAACTGTTTAATTATTTCTTTGATTTTTTAAAGTTCTTGGAATGGACTGGAGACGAATGGTGTTTTCACTTTGTATGTTTCATGCTGTCACACTAGAGGTCAGGAAATTTTTTTATCAAACAATGCTTTTTAATTACACAGTATACCCAGAACATTTTAATGTTGCATACTGTATGCTAAATCCTATCAAAGATTTACATTAATTTTGACCTTTGATTTCATAGAGAAAAAAATTTGGTCCGTTGGGTTGGAATATTAAATATGAATTCAATGACAGTGATCGTCAATGTGCTCTTTTGAACTTGGAAATGTTTTGCAAAGAAGTATCAGATGTCAAAGGGATTCCCTGGGATGCTCTAGAATACATCACTGGACAAATTACATATGGTGGTCGTGTTACAGATTCTTGGGGTAAAAGCTTACTTTTGCTTTTTAAATTTTAAACTTGGCGGTAAAAATTACTAAACAATTTTCGACATTTGATAAAACTGTTTATGTTCTATGTTTTTTATAAAAAGATATCCGAACACTGGTGACAATCCTAAAGGGTTTTTTCTCACCAACATGTCTCTCAAAACATCATAAATTCTCTCCGAGTGGGATTTACTATGCTCCCCATCACAAACATGCCAAGGACTATGTAGCTTATGTGGATAAACTTCCAATTCTTGATGAACCAGAAATTTTTGGAATGCATGAAAATGCTAACATTTCATTCCAGGTTCATTTTATATTTTGTAGTTTTATTTTTTATGTTATTTTTATGCCTATATACAAAAAGATAAAAGATAAATAACTGTTCTTATTTTCTATTTCCTTATATAAAATGTAGCAACAAGAAAGTCAATCACTGCTGGAAGCCATTTTGTCAGTTCAGCCAAGGATGTCTGGTGGAAAAGCAGCCTCTGCCAAGGATGAGCTTGCATATGAACAAGCGGTCCATTTTGAGACGAAACTTCCTGCCATCATCGATGTGGATAAAGCAGGTGCTGCTCTGTTCCAGTCTGATTCAAAGGGTCGGACGCCATCATTAAGTGTTTTTCTCAGACAGGAAGTGGATCGGTTCAATAAACTACTAAAGGTTATGAAAAGTTCTCTAGAGCAGTTGAAAAAGGGAATTAAAGGATTGGTCGTCATGTCTGATGAACTAGAGAAAATGTATCAGAATTTTCTCAATAATCAAGTAAATATTTTTTTTTATGTTTTATTATTTTATCAGTGCAAAAACAAATTTAAAAAGTTCTACTTTCTCCTTCCTAAAATGTGTGTCTGATGTCTGATTAAATTTGAATTTAATTTGAATTTTCAAGGTACCAGATAATTGGACTAGAGTTGCCTACGGTTCGTTAAAGTCTCTCGCAAGTTGGTATAAAGACATGTTATTGAGGGCAAACTTTTTAACTGTGAGTAAATCAATCATTTATCATTTCCACCAAATTATTTTCCACCAATTTTTCTTTTTCATAGAGAATTTTCTAATATTTATTGTTCTTGTATTTTGTTGTTCTATTTTTTTTTTTTTTTTAGAAATGGTATTATGGCACAGTTCCTTTATCTTTTTGGATCTCTGGATTTTTCTTCCAACAAGGGTTCCTCACTTCTGTTCTGCAAACTTTTGCTCGAAAACATAGTTTACCCATCGATCAATTAAAATTCCTCTATGTCGTTGCCCCCGTCGTCAAAGAAGAAACATTTACTCCAGATCCAGTATGTGTTTTATCTATTATAAAAACAATCTCTTATTCAACTATGATAATCAACTATAGATTACAAAAAATTCTTTTTACACTTTTAAAACTTAGATTGTTGAAAAAACTCTCGTTCGACCCGCTGATGGCGTTCTAGTTCATGGCCTCTTCCTAGAGGCTGCAAAATGGGATTTTCATTCGATGAGACTCGCAGATCCAGATTATGGAATTATGAATCCTCCAATGCCTGTCATTCATTTCCTTCCTGCTCAAAATCCACCCAATCCTAACAACGTGTACACTGCCCCATTGTACAAAACAAGTATACGAGCGGGAGTTTTAAGTACGACAGGTCACTCTACCAATTTTATAGTTAGTATTCAACTCCCTTCACAAAAACCAGAAGATTACTGGATATTGAAAGGAACTGCCCTCCTCACACAATTAACCGACTAAAGACAATAATATATACATAATAACCTTTTTTCAATTTTTCATCGTTATTTTAATATTTTGACGCTTTGAACGTTTTGTTTCTTATATATCTTGTTTTACATCCTATAAATATTTATTTATTTTTTCAACTCGCAATATTTTTTACTCGTTTTTCTGTCAAGGTCACATAATATTATGATGACTGTTTTGTTTTAAAACTCATATACATGTTTTGTACATTAATAGTGATAGTTCTAAAAATAATAAAATAATAATATAGCTTCGTAAAATGCGGTAAAAAAAATTAAAAATGGTAATGACAAAATGTAAGATGAACAATGAAAAATAAAGTGAAACCAAATCTTTTCAATTTTTTTTGTAGGAGATTTTTCTTTTTCTGCAGTTTTTATTTTTGATCTTCCATTTTATTTTTCTTAGAAATTTTCAATATAGAGTAAAAAAAAACATAAAAGTGAAAAATCTAATGTAATTTTTAGCCAATTTTCTTTGGAGTTTTTAAGGGTGTATTATTAATCTTTTGGCTAGATCTTCTTAAAATAGAAATAGATTTTTGCTTTGGAACTGCTTCATTATTTTTATTGATGGTGGTATTATTATTTGTGGTACAATTGCTTACAATTCTTGAAGTTGAAGATGGTGCTCGTGGACTCATTTTATTACTGCTGTTATTTCTACACTGAGAATTTGATTTATCTTTTATTGTTAATTTTTTAGAAACATTATTACTCTTGTGGCCTTGAATAGGTTGACTTATTGACTGTGTCACATCATTGTCATTTGTGGCTGAACTTGGTATGAATTTAACTTCGGAAGAAGTTACACTTTCTAGTACATCTTTTAATCTCATTGGAAGAAATATTTGTTCATTATTTGGATTATAGATTAAAGATGCTTCTAATTCCGCCTTAACATATTCAGCAATTGCTTGTTGGGCTTCTTTACTAGTAAAAGTGTATTTTCCACAGGATGTTCTAGGTAGACATTGTTTAAGCTTGTCTATTCTTGTGTTTTCATTCAAAACATTGTTATTAGAGCCTGATTTGGATGTTTTACCACATACTTCACCCAAATTTTTTGAACTTGTGTTATTATTATTATTATTTTTACTACTCATTTTAATTTTATTAGTACTGTCCAATTTTTTTGGTTTATTTTTACTCTGTTTTGAATTTGAATTTTGGTTTTGATGTTCATTCGGATTTGGATTTTGATTACTATATTTTGACACAACCTTCTTTTTACCCTTTTTAGGTTTGGGTTTCCTCGCCCTTAGATTTTTAATAGGAGAGTTAAAATTTATACAATTTTTTATATCGAGCATAGATTCAGTCGGACTTGGTGAGCTTGGTTCGGATGATTGAGATTTTGGTGCAGGTGGTCCTTTGTCAGGTCGATTATATTCGATTGAAAGGGGTTTTGGGGCCAAAGGAGAGAATTGGATTGAATCCTTTGATTCACTTGGCTTGAGTTGTTGAAGATTCTCTAGTATATTTTTATCAGGAATATTATTGGTTTTATTATTATTATTATTATAATTGAATCCATTCAAATTTTCACATTGATTATTGACCTCATTTTTTGAATGGATTTCATTTTCAGGATTTTGACTATTATTATTATTATTTATCTTATTGAATTGGGCAAGGAAATCCAGAAATTTTTCGTCATTGATGCTTGGCCTATTCCCCATTGGATATAAATCTGATAGATTTCGTAGTGTCAATTCTCCAGCTTGAGTTCCATAGTCACTATATTCAAATTCTGTGATGGTGGAGGCTGTAGAACAACGTGTTTTTATATCATCTCCACTTAAAACATCCGACATTGAGGCAATAGAATTAACAAAAGGTGTAATTGAACGACAACTAAATTCCTCTGAATCTTCTTTTCTTAAAGGAATTGAAAATGACAAAGGAGTAAAAGATAAACGAGATTGACTATTATTCTTTGAAAATTGTTTGATTGGAGTTCCAGAAGAAGAAGAAACAATAATACTTTCCTCATGATTATTAGTTTTTTTAATTTCTTTTTCAGCTAAATCCACTGAGATATTTATAAGACTTTCGATTAATTTATCTAGACTTTCGTCAACTTCTTCTTGTTCATTCAGATCATGTTTCAGATTATTTTCACATTTTACAAACTTTTGTTTTTCCGTTTCCACCGATGAAGTTTCAATAACTAAATTATCTTGTGAATAAATTTCATTATCCTTTTCATTCTCAGATTCTAACGATTTTATTACATTTATTAGCATTAAATTTGAAATTTCTTCGTCATCTTCTTGATTTTGAAGATGATGACCAGTGGATCTTGATCTTGACCTTGATCGGGTTTGAGTTGGTGGAGGTTGCTCAAGGAAGGCAGGAGGTTGAGTTGATGCTGAAAAAGGAGTTAGACTATGATCACGAACTGGACTTTGTTGTTGAACTATAGACACATTATAAAATTTTGGACTGACCCAATCTAATATTTCTGCTCTTTTTTGAGCACTCAAATTCATTTGTAAAATGAGTTTTTGATTTTGAGCAGATAAAGTCGAAGTTGAATAATCTGTTTCAACACTTTTTATCATTCTTGATACTTTTGATGTAGAATCAAATTTTTGATATTCTGATTCAGATTCCTTATCTATCAAGTTATCTGTATCTTCTGATTTTAATTTTGATGGAGTGGATAAGAAAAATGAAGGTGTTGCTGGTGTTTGGACTTCCGATTCCTTTGGATTCCCATTTTCATCCATAATAATAATCTGATTTTCATCTTGATTATTTATTTGAGTTGTGAGATCTAAATCTAAAACTTCAGATTCTTGCTGCTCAGAACTGACATTGAGATTTTGGCGTGATTCATCATTTTGATTAATTTCTTTGACTTTTGAAATTTCTCGTCGTTTTTCCACTAGTGTCTTAAATACTTCATTTGCACAAGTATTATAAGTTGACATACTATTATCATTATTATTATTATTATTTGATGATATTTTACTATTAATTTTAGTATTATGTTCTGGAATTTCGATTCCAGAACAATTCACAGAATCACACAAAAACAGGTCATCTTTCTTTGGACAAAGCGTTAAAATATTCATATTATATTTATTTTCAAGATTGCTTGATTCTTGATTTTTTTGTGCTGGTGATCTATAATCTTTTTCATGTGGATGGTGATACTCCAATTCAGTTTGACCCATGGAATTATTTGTATTAAGTCCATTTGAACTCATTTCTGCTTCTGGAAGGAAATCCTCATCCCAACTATTTTGAAGTTCCTGTAGGGCTTCAGTTATTTTATTGATAGCATCCTTGGTTTTCATACCATCTTGAAGACCCATATCTCTTATTTTTCTCAGAATTTCTGAGGGAAGTGACCAACCAGTCTCCTCCTCTTGATCAGTGTCTCTTTCCTCTCCACAACCAGCTCGACTACAGTCATCGTCATCATAATCATTGTCATAAGCTTCATCCTCATTATATGCATCTTCCTCGCAAATATCTTTCTAGATCAAAACAATCATTTTTTGAAAAGGGTCATATAAAATATATATATTATGTATTGTGTGGACAATTGAGTTACATTGGTACTGATTTAATGTACCTTTGAATCTTTATTATTATTATTTCCTGTGGACTCATCATCAGAATGATGATCAAATGAAAATCCAAATGTATCCACTTGTTCCCCTTGTTCAAGAATAGAAGCCAAAGTTACAGTATTTTTATGAAGCAAGTCCAAAATTTTATTTGTCATTTTTATTTGCTTACAGTCCGACTTTAGAATACACGTTTTTTCTGAACATTTATTTTTACTAGTATTGATACTAGTACTATTATGAGCTGATTCTGAATCTGATTTTATGGCTTCAGCATGATTAGTGTAATAAAGGGTGGAATTTAGTGTGATTTCATCTTTTTCTTCTTCTTCTTCGTCTTGATCTGGTTGAGAACCTACTGATGCATTTACAGTTTGTGAGTTTATGTAGCTTTGATTGTTCTTAAATACTGTCATCGGCATCATCATGTTTCCTTTGTCATTTAAATCCACATTTACAATACTTTGGTCCAGACCATAATGCATTGGAATCACATCCAAATTATTGAGATTAATGGTATCGCTTGTATCTAAGTTGACGATCACCATCTTTTTCACGTGATCCGACTTCTTATCCATGTTATACATAATAAAAATACGAGAATATGTACTAAAAAACAGCTCAAGAAAAAGAGGAGGAAAAGTAGAGGAGGATGTCGAAAAGAAAATGTCTGCTAAAAAATAAACATATAAACAAAAAACAAAACGAAAGTTCTAGTTCCCAGTTCCCAAATCAAATCCCAAACAGGGGGTTTGCAATTTGCAAAATAAAAAATAAAAAGATATGACAAATAAAAGATGACGAAAGGAAAGGAGAGTATTATATGTGTAATGTGTGTATTACATATTACATAGTACATAGTGTATATGTATCATGACAACGAATTTATTTATCATTTCAAGCTTCAAAAGTTCATGATTGTGTGAATTATTGTGTGAAATACAAAATACAAATTAAAACAAAGTATAAAAGTATAAAGTATAATAAACTGTGACATCATTTCAACGGGCTAAATAATTTGTAAAATGTATAAAATATTCACAATTTACATGAAGGAAAAATTACAGTTAAGTTTAAACTATACTTAATTATTTTATTGTTTTCACTTTACAAAATACTGTAAAATATAAAAATATTCATCACGATTCAAAAATTAGGCGTAAAAAAAATGAAAAGTATATAAGTTTCAGGTTAATAAATATCTAGACATAGAAATACATGATAATTATTATTGTTATTATTGTAAAAGTGCATGAAACACTCATAATATTTCATAATTCATAACATGTTTCAGTTTTGAGTAACACAAAAGTATTTTGTCTCCGAAATTTGTAAGAAATTACATGCCAACTTTTTTTTTTCACCCTCTTCTGAACACAGATAAAAAGTTGTAATACTATACCTACTACTTGTTCTACTACAATCATTTTTTTGTTAGTATATTTTATGCTTTTTTCTTGGTTGTGGATTTGTTTTCTTTGTGTCATTTTTCTTTTTCGGAGTAGCAAGGCTCTGAGTACTTGTACAAGTACTTGTACTATCATTTCTTCTAGTAATTCTAGTACATATTGTTGTTGGTATATTAAGTACTACTGGAGAAGACGGTGGTGAAGAAAACGGAGCATCAGTTTTACTATTACTTTTACTAATATTCCTCGTCATTTTGAAGAGCTCAACTCCTTTTTCTTGTTCCTTCCGTTTCTCCTGGATGCTTTTAAGCTCGTCCTCTTTCAACTTAATGGCTGATAGTAGTCTTATTTTTTCAAAATGTAATTTTGTCTTTGTTTCATTCACAGTCCAAATGGAACTTGTTAGTTGGATCAGTTCATTTTCTTTTTGTGTGATGAGTTGTTTCTGAGATTCTACTTTTTCTTTCAATTGAGCTGTATTCATCACATTTGGTTCAACATGAAGAGGAAATTGTTTCTCTCTTTGAATGAGGATATTACTCTCGTTACTTTTCTCTAGTTCCATCTTCCTGTCTTCTTGTATTTGTAAAATGGGTTCTAATTTCTTGACTTCCTGTCATAAACACAAAATAAAATATAATGTACATATAATATTGTATAAATCGATACACGTAGCTAAAAATGTTATTATTATTATTACTTATTACTCATACTTTACTATTAATTATTAATACTACTAAAATACACGTACCTGTTTGATTACAAATTCTTCTTCTCGTAGGATTTTCGTCTTCGAAGGTATTTCATTTAGATTTTTCATATCGATTCTGTATAAAATATTTTTAAAAGAGTAATAATTAATGATTATTGACAGTATATAAAACAAAATCCTTCCTAAGTGCTCATTTAATGATGCGCATATTATAATATAATATCATGTTGCATTAATAATTAATTATTGACATTTCTTACCTTTGAATCTTCAACGTAGTGACAATACTCTTTTTGACTTGTTTGATTGCTTCTGTTGTATTCTTTAATTTTTTATGACTAATCCTGTAATTCAATACACAAAAAAGATTATGCAGAAGCATAAGAGAGCATGAAGCACATCATTTTGTATCTTGTATTGTAAATTTTAATATTATAGTTTACAAAAATAACTAAAACATACTAAATCAACTAATAAAAAATGTAAACTGTCATTTCCTATCTATTTATAAACTTACAGTCCATCATGGAGAATGTTTAAAAATTCGTCTGGTCTCATATTAATTTCCTCCATCATTTTAACAAACCCTCTAAAATTCTCATCAAACTCACTGCCACTCTCCACATTTGAACTATTTCCTGGTTGGGTCATTTCTATTTTAGTAAAACTAAAACATAATAAAACAACAATAATTAAATAATTGTAGGAAAAACTTGTGTACAAAATGAAATGTCAACATTGTAAGGAAAATATAAAATGTGCAATAAATACACAACAATTATTATTATTTTTATACCGGATACAAATAATTATAAATTATCACCTACTTTTATAAAGTTGACTGGATTGTGTATAAAAAAGAACACTGATGAAAATAGAAACTGAAGGCACTGCGGATTAACTGAAGAATATATTATGACGAAATTTGAAGCCAACCAAAAACTAAAATGCAGATCTCCAAAATTTGACGCCTTCGGAAACATTTGCCTCACGCCGCTCTCTATTTTTTTTTCCTACCATCGAGACTGTCGTACAAAATTGAGACGATCTGTGTTCTTAGATTTTAGATTTTTTATAATAAAATTAATCATGTGTGTAAAAACTCACATTTTCCGCTTGAAGCTTGATTCATAATCATCATTTATAATTTTACATGAAACGTATGCATAACTTTGTATGTCATTGTCACTGAATATTGAATATTATATTACGAAACCACAAAAATACAATCAATAATCACGGGGATTTAATTCTCAGTTTTGCCGTCTTTTTTTTGTCTCTCAGTACTTTTCATATCGACATGTACTTAATTATTATAGTCACATATCATATTCTGTCATAATGTTGTGAAGGCAAAAAAATTGGTACGAAAACATAACTGTGTATATCTGTAATATTACAGCTGTGAAATGCGAAATGTGAATAACTAATAAATGGTTCAATAATAATATTGTTTTTATAGCAGTTTCATTTCTTTCCACATTCCACAAGTGCGTATTTCCTGAAAGCACTGAATGCTCTGTATATATATTATATATTATGTACCGTCCATATTCTTGTTTACACACCTAAAATGCTCATATTTTTGAAGTACACACATACAAAACTACAATATAAAATGGTACTTAAATTATTTAAGCTAAATACATTCAATTTACATGGACGCATATAACGCATAACTATTTTACGCGATACACATGAAATAGAAAAAAAAGTAGCATGTTTGACGGTATAAAAACATTTAACCTTGTATTGCATATTGTATAACCATACATATATTCAAAGCCAAAGCCAAATAATTGAGGAAACGTACATATATCATATCTATAAAAAAAAGGAGTGTGTTTAATACGATAAAGAAGACAGTGACAAAATAAGAAGTGTGTCCACAAATTTTAAAATGTATATATGTATTATATATATTATATGCTACACTTCATTTTACATTTTGATAGTCCTTCTCTGAGGCACGAGTAGAAAATGAAAACCCTTCTTTTCTTTTTTTACTACAGCTGTTTTTATTATTACTTATATATTTTTTACATCCAATTTATCTACTACATAGAAATTAGACTATATATATATATATATATTATAGGCAAGAAAAACGCTTTTTTTACATAATGCTTTTAATACTCATCAGCTGTAGCAGATCCTTTATAATACATACTACTATTACTAGAACCTA
>JAQGBI010001296.1:0-10643 GCA_034698325.1 Sminthurinus elegans
TCCGAGTAGTAGCAACTACAGTCCATTGAGTAATCAACCCGGATATCAACAACAAATCGCACCAAGTTATCAAGGTAATTTTATATAGTACATTGTATTGCTCATAAATGTGTAATGAAATAATGTTAATTCGTTGTGCAATTCGCCTGATAAATAAATAAGAATTTCATAATGTAATTCTGTTACGTATGAAATTTTAGACTTTTTCTCTTTTGAATAGTATCATTATCTATAGATATAAATATATGTAAAAATGAATGTGTGCACATTATAAATATGTTGTAATATCTTTATCTTTGTCTTTCCTCCATTTTTAAAGGATATGGACGGGATGTCAGTGGACCTGCACAACCATCTTCTTCTCCCTTCTTTGGCCTTGCATCGAATGGAGACTTTCAGCTTTCAGCTTATTTCAGTACAATCTTTTGGGGATTTGTTGGTATAGTTGTGCCAATTGCAGCAATTATCTATCTGATTCGTAACTTCTTCCCATCTGCCTTTAGTGGATTAGTCAAAACATCTAAAGACGGTTCCGTTACTGGAAAAGCTTTGGACTTGGAAAGAATCACGGACATTGTCTACAGAGCTTTGGAAGGAAAATGGGCTGTAAAAGAAACAAGGGATGGTATTGTACATGGAAAAGGACTATAGAAATTGATTCAAGCAAAAAAAAAAAAATTATCGGTGATTTTTATATGAAGGAAGAGTTATGTACTTATTTATAATATTTTAATATTGAGAGCATTATTTTTTATCTCACTGCTTAAAATTATATAATTTTGTAAATTCTTATATTAACCATGGATCATGGTAATATGTATTTCTAAGAATATAACCTACAATCGAAAACAACATCAGTAAAAGAAATTTACAAAAGGTCTTTGTTTTTTAAATAAAAGAAAAAGTAAATAAATAAACAAAAGAAATTCATTATATTTATACGTTTAATATTTTAAATACGAGTGCATGCACACATGAGAGCTTTCACTTTCTTGTAAAAAATGGAAAACAGTAAATCACACTGCATAATTACATACATTATTTAATAAATTACAATAATATAGGTATTCTCACATGTTTTGATAGTAATTGTTATACTTTTTAGTCATTTTTACAGAGAATGACTTTCAATTGTTTCATACAGAGGAGTTTGTTTGTATAGTTGCATACATATTCAACATAATTACATGTTATTTTCGCCACTTATGTAGACGACATCATGCCTGAACTTTATTGTGCACGCACTATTATAATATTTCCTTATTTTCTGGTTGGAAAAATTGACGTAAGTAGTATACATATGTATATGTATGTTTATTAGTAGAGTGATGATTGAAAGGGATGACAAAAATCTCAAGGTCTAAGAAAAATTTGGAGGGACAAAATATTTCTTGCTGTTGAAAAAGTATGTAAGTATTAAGTATTGAGTATATGCTATGTGCATACACTATACACCTTTACATTCAGGGCATGTAAATTTACGTATACTATGTCCATTATACATTGGATACACATAAAATATATTTACAGGTACATTTGGGGCTTTTTTCTGTGGATTTTGGATATATAGACTTTTAAGAAAAAGTACAAAATATTAAATCCAAAACTATTTTTTAAGTATTTATACTCATTCATTCATTCATGTTCATATGTTAGAGTTTTTGTACATAAACCTCACTGTACTGTGTACTGAATATTAAAGCCGCAAGAGAATGTGATGCATAAAAAAATACGTGTAAAAAAGTGCCTCGCAGGTGTAAATATTCTAAGGAGATTATACATTTTATACCTTATACCTTATACCTTATACCGTATCTTATAACACTTTACTCAATGTTTTACACCACACATAATTTTCAAAGCTTTGATTCAAAGAAAATACTCCGGTTATTTTTCATTCATTCTACCCGTTCTACAAGGATACAGTTTTTTCAGTGTATACTATAAAGTGTTTTTAATTCTCCAGTACTTCCAATTTTTTACAAGCTACATAAAAATTCTACAAAATAAGTGTAATCCTATTTAAATTTAAAGTTATGTGTGACACTTAATAATAGGGACAGAAGTAGACAACAGGAAAAAAGTTACTGTAATATAAATCACATAATAATAATCATAGGATGAGTGAGTGCAATGCTCCCATATACAGGTATGCGGAAAAAAATTCTTTACTGAATCATCACTAATTAACCACAATGTTAAAACTGAATTCTTATTTTCTTGTATTATAATAATTAATTACCATACTATCTTTGATATAATATGTACATGTAGATTTTCGTATGACTATTTAATGATATTTTAAAATTTTAAATGAATAGCAAATAACAAAAGTGTATAATTTTCTTATAGATGCAAGCAGAGATTCTTCGATACCTATGGATATAATTAAAATTTTAATTCACAATACAACATAATTTGCCTTGAAAAACTGCCGATTTGACTGAACTGTGCCATCATACATAAAAATAATTCCTGATTCGTTTCCGACACACACTCTTACTTACAAAATGCTCAAAATGAAATTATTTTTATTTTATTTGGCTTTCTTAATTACGCTGGAGGTTAATTCTGCAGATAATGGACGAAATCTTGTCAATCAAGCCTATAATTCTGAAGGTCACTTGAATTCTGGGACTCAAATAATGGAATCGTGAGTACATAAAAAAGTATTCGTGTGTATTTATGCGTTAACTTTTAGAATCTAAGTAAAATCTGCATTTATGTAATTCTCGTATAACATTGTGAATGAGTCGCTTTTACATGCAATGATGTACAATGTACATATGCTACATGAATTGATACAAAAAGAAGATAAAAGTAGAATATTCTATTAACAAGAAATAAGAGTTTCATTTTACTGTATATGTTTTTTTTTTGTTTTATTTTACAAATTAGATTGAATCCATCATGTCCAAACTGTCAAAATTTACATCTTCTTCCCTCCACTACTCTTACTTCTCCTACACAATTTGCTGGAAATTACCAGGTGACAATGAGAGGACAACCAGTATCTTTGCAAGTTCAACAACAACCTACACTAGTACGGTATTATAGTAAAGAGGAATTTGAACGTCTGTATCAAAATGCATTAAGTACAGCATGGGAAGAATACGGTCCTCAATCAAAACAACGAACGGGAACAACAGGTCCACAACAACAACAACAAAATCAACAGTATCCCCAGTCATCTCAGTACACACATCGTGATACCGGTAGTGTATATCCAAATAATAACTATAATCAAGCAAATAGTTTTCAAGCATGGGACTCAGAATGGGACCAACATGTTACGGTTCAGCCAATGAGTGAACAAGTTCAAAAACCTACAATTTTCAATCGTATGCTTGCATCTTATATTGACTTTGAAGTTAATAATCATGAAGTTGCGGATTTCCTAAGGCGGGCAGTTGCTGTTGCACTTGTAGGAGTACTGATTGCTGTGTGGGTTGGTATTGGAATTTATTTTGGTTTATTCCCTCTCAAATGGTTATATTTTTTGGGAATAGGGCACAAGAGAGATTTAGATTCAATAAAAACTGCAGAGGGTCGAATAGATGATAGTCTTGAGAATAATCATTTAATGTCAGAATTAACTGAAAGAATATTTCTTGCATTAGATGGAGATTGGCTTCGAAAATTAGAAGAAAGAGTACAACAAAATGGAAATCGCAATTGGTTAAAAACACATGTTCAATGTTGCATTCTTCCTGATGCAAAAACAAAAGGAATGGCAGATTGCCAATTATTAGTGAAAAAAGGTAAAAAATTAAGTGCCTTCAAGTGTCTTACAGATCTCATATATAATTTCCAATTTGGTCCGGTAGATAAAAATAAAAGTGAAACATTTTAAACAAAAAGAAGACTATAATATTATAATAAAATTAATATGATGTAACATAATAATATATGTGTATACCTGAATTATGCGTATATACCTATATACTATAGTACCTTTTAAATATTTTGTCAAAATAATATGTACATAGAAAATGCCAACTTATCAACACAGAACGAAACATGTGAAATAAGTCTATAATATATGCATCGAAGTAATTGTAAACATATATTAAGTGTATAATATATTATATTCCAGAATGAAATTATTGTATCATTCAGATTCGATTACCAGTCTCTGTGTATAAGATATAGAGTTAAATTGTTGTGAACATGTATACTTACTTTTTGTTACTAAACGGCCAAATTTTAATTTCCCTTTTGTTGTGTTTGATTTTTGACTTCATATGTTATGTGTTATTGATTCAGTATTATCTATATATATATATACAAAACCAAGTTATAAAAGTTACTTAAATTAAGTTTGTTAATAATTAAAATACTACTATATAGAATGTATTCAATTACTATAGACTATGCATGATTATTATTATTATGCATAAATAATATGCTGATATAATGATGAGAAGAAGGGGTAAAACGAACAAAATATATATATATATACCGGTTGTGATGTTATACAAAAGTTTTTAAAAGAATAATGGTAATTAAAATTATTGTTGTTCGGATAAATTAAACAACAACAATAATAATAATAAATTAATCTTTATTAAATTATTATTACGTTTTTTTTTGTAGAGTTTTTCATGTTAATACCATGAATATAATGATTCAAATTTTAAACTAGCATTTTAAATCTTACAGCTTTTACCGATTCAAATACGATATAGAAATAATGATAATGTAGAACTGGACATGTGTCATTTTCTAAGGATTAATAACGAGGCATTTCGATTATATAATATACATCATAATGCTTTTTAATTAAATTAAAAGACCTATCACTATTATCATTTATTAATGTATACATACTACATAATATATATTATAATATTGTATTATGAAAAGAAATACTCAATATATTCATTTAGTATAATATATAGGTTCACCACAACAGAAAAAGCATAAAGATCAACGATAAAACAAAAACTTGCAGCATTTTTTATGTAAAATTATAATACACAACAATAATATACTAGTAAATACATTTTGTGTACATCTGATTTTATATGATGATAATATATTATTAATAAGTATTATGTTTTTCTGTATATATATATATTTATATAATATATAAGAATTCATTTATAATTAGTTGGTACGTAGCTGATAGTCGCCATTCTGTGTAATGTACCTAACCCAAGGTAATGCCTGATATCCACTTTTCTCGATTATCTTTAAATATCTAACCTAGAAATTCAAAAAAAAAACCAAAATAATCATAGTTAACAATAATAAATAATAATATTATCGTAATATAACAACGTGTCATATTGTATAGATGTTAAACTTTTGTACTAGTAAAAATACGTAAAGCCATCATGAAAAAATATATAATAGTATAATAATATATACACACATGTACACATGTGAATATGAAATGTAATATTTACAAATATGTATGTAATTGGTCAGTTTTTGATGTGTTACAATGTAGCATGCATCATAATATAATATTATCATGTATTATGTTAATATAGGATGTAGGTTTTGTAACTTAAAGATCAGTTATTTTTATGAATAATTAATTGTGTGTACTAGAAAAAATAATAAATATAAATACTACACAGTATTATTGATTTCAAATAAAGTATAAATTTTAATTCATACCTGTATGCCCGATGTTGTAAAGTATGGAATTTCAAATTTGACTTGAATCGGTGGACGTCCCTCTGTATCTTCTCCTTCCACAGAAGGTAGACCAAAATGAGCACGCATTAAATACTCTTTACCACCAGGAAATGACTTAATTGTCCAAATGATGGCACTTTGCTCAGGTGCATATTTAACGGAGCCAATGCCAGTCTTAAATTTTGCTACAAGGAGTAAAGATTAAAAAATCATTAGTTCATAAAATTATTACTGTTTATTAATTTAGTAATAGTATTCATAAATTTACTTACGAGAATCTGCATCTCCTGGAACGGGAATTACAATCTCCACATTGTTGGCTGTCGAACGACGTTTGAATTGTGACTTGGCCTATACAAGAAAAATTCATATATTAAGATAATATAATTGCTCAATTGAATTTTTTTTCATAACCACGATGTTGAATTGTATATTATGATTGTATCATATATATATTATAGACTACAATGTTTCTAAAATATATTTTATACTTTACACTATAGAGTGTTCTCACCTTGACCATATACTCTACACGACTATGAGCATGACGCTCAATTACGGACTCAATCCAAATTAGTGGCTTAACCTACATTGTAAATAAATAAATAAATAAAGATGTAAGTAATAGAACAAGCGGTATTTTCTTAGAAATAAAAGAATAAATTTACAGTAAAAACTTTTTATTTACATGTGTATTGAGACGGTAAGACATCAACTCAAATTCACCATCGGGCGGAATGAATGAAATGGTTCTATCAACTTCAAATCTATACAGAATACAAGGAGAAACCAAAACAAGAACATTCGTAACTTTGAAATCAAATTATTATTGATTATTACGTTGTTGAACTATGTGTATAATGGATAATGGACAATATAATATATTATTACAGAAACTAACCTGGACAAACGAACACATTGGTGAAATTTAACATCCTCAAGTTCAACAGACTTTGATTTTCCTCTACCAGTACTTTCAAAAAGAACTTTGTCATTAAGTCCAAGTCTTAACTCAGGCATTCCAGATAAATATACTCTCATTTTAATAGCACCCACAATTTCACTCCTTAGAATGTGACCATTCGCACTTGCCTATTATTTTTAAAACCAATAAAAAAAAGTGAATAATTGAACAGGTGGTTACACAGTATATATTATTATATAATATAAATATATATGGCCATAAACAATAATTTTATTGTAGTATAACATTCACAAACTGAAACATTTTATTTTTATCTTGACAATTAATAAAAAATATATCTCAAAAAAACTTACTAAAAGGTTAACCGATTCGATTACATCAAGAAATACTTCATTTTTGCGATATTTTATACCCTCCGAACGCCAAGAAACTGCATTGGTAACTGCCATAGGGGGACGTGGAGCAATTTCTAATTTATGCCCTTCTTGTGTTATAAATCTGTAAAAATAGATACAAAAAGCACAAGTTTATTTACATATATTTAGAATATCATACATCATACACAAAAATATTTTGTACTCTATAAATTTCAATTTGAATTTCGTTTCCAAATAGAATATAATAAAAAGAATGGTTAGGTTATTAATGTTTGATTGTATAATATTATATTATTTTATACGTTATAATTTTACATAATGCTTACTCTTGTAAAATTTTGCTATCTGTAGTTTGTGGATATCCAAAATCTAGTAATTCATCCATTAATTCGTAAATAATTACAAAATTATCTCGAATGCTTTCTTCCTCTAATTCTTTAAAGTACTCCACCATAACCTACATTGAAGGATACCACATTTTATTAATTTTTGTAAACATGAAATACATACAATGAGAGTTAAATTCACTAAATGTAACATAATATAAAATGTAAAGAACACACATACTAAAATATATTCCTTCTATATATATATATAAAACATATATAAATATATTATTGTATAAAATGTAGTACATTCTGTACATTAGTTATTGGTTATCGTAACAAATATTATATGGTTGTATTAAAGCATATTTTGTTGTATCAGCACATACTTGAACTAATTTATGAAGGAAGGCAAATACAAGAGCAATCTAGAAAATAAAAGGATAAAAAAAAACATGGTACAATCAATCTTTATGAATCACTTGATTAAAAGGAGATACAATATAATATATAATATATTGTTTGTTATATTATGTCCAACAATTGAAATATTCTTACATTGGCATTCATTTTTGTAATCGATACAATATACAAGTTATTATGCTTTATGTAGGCAAATGTTGAATCACTAGTTTGTAGAATTGGAGTTACATTTCCTTCTTCTTCTTTTTCCATTAACAATGGCATAAACTTTTCTATTACACCCATATCGATATCTCCTCTATAGTTACGAGAAATAAGTACCTATGTTAGACAATACAAAAAAAAGGATTATATAAATATTTAATATAAACTTTCATCATTAAATTTTGATGTTTCACTCATACACGATATTTCTTTTAACTATACTGTCCCACAAATGAAATCATAATAATTATTATCCCAAATTAAAATGTAAAATTATAAAGTATTATTATTATTTTATGTATTGAAAGTACTTACCTTTCCTTTGACATCCAAAATAAATACAGCGGAAGATGACATGATGATGATGGATTATTACAAGTATATTTTTACTACTATGAATTATCCGTATGCAAAATTCACAACAAATGTACAAAAACTGGAGACGATATAATAATCTATACTATATTAACTCACTTGAAACTTCAAAATACTACACTGTTTTGAATAACAAATTTACAATACTCTGTACATAAACTTTAAGTTTTTAACAATTATTATATTCTCATGTTTGTTTGTTAACGTGATTATTAACGCCTATATATTATATATATATACACGACTGTACACAAACATACACAACCCAGAATTACAACATGTATTTATTTTTTACTACAACTCCTTCATTTGATGTTTGTAAACTTTAATCTTTATCCATTTATATTAATAATGTAGTAAAATACTAAAAAACAAAAATAATAAAAGTATAATAATTAATCACGGCTTATAATATAATACTGAAACAAAATATTTCTAGTTGTTGTACACAATTAAACTGATTATATTAATGATTCTTGTACAAAAACTTATAAAGGATTTGGATGTTTCTTTTGTAGTTTAAATAAAACCTTTCACTATCTTCTACTCTCTGTAGTTTTATATGTTTTCTTCAATGAATCGTCTATGTGGCTCAAAAAAATAATAATAACTTTTATAAAAACTAATGTAAAAACTATTTTACAATAATAATTATTATAATATATTCTAATAAATTTAATCAACCTGCTGCAGTCGTGTCATTCTCCGGTTTTGAAGTTTAATAATATCATAATATATACTATATTAAATATGTACTTATATTATGAAGAATTGTTGATCAGAAATAAAGTTCAACCACAACCATGTGTACAGTAATTTCTCCATATGTCCAAATAGATGAATGCGTTCTTTTCAATTTTGTTGTACAGTAAAAAACTTTACAATGTTAAAATCCTCTGCTTCAGTTGTAATATATATGTAAGAGGTAAGAGGCCTGTAGTATAAATGAAAAAAAAACGATTGTTATTCTTAATTTGCAAATTATTTTTACATTATTTAAATTATATTCACTAAATAAATTCAAAAATCATATGATTTATGTAAATTAATTTGGCTACTACAATAATATTATGTTATATTGACTTTTGTTTCTCTCTTTTCATCTTGCATTACCTTTGGCAATTTGAACTATGTACATATGTACTAGCTACAAAAGCGTACTGATAACTATCATAACAATCATAACTAAATAGGAACTGGCAGTAATTAAAAAATTAATCAATGAAATATGAATCAAATGTGAAATTATGTAAAACTATATACTATATTCCACAAAAATTTTGAAGCATACTTTTTGAGAACTTTTATAATATATTTATATAATATAGCAGCCATCAATCGTCGTTGATTTCTTCAGTGCGATTTATAATCTTCTCATGTGAGTACTTTCTTGAACATGTTTTTTCCCATAAAGTTGCCTGCATGTAATAATATATGTAAAAACATTAGTTGTATTTTATTTAATAGATACATATTATTATATAATTTGATTTGATTAAAATATTTTTAACAAATAAAATGCTACCGATAAAATAATTTGAGACTTACGCTTTGTACGTAATTTGTAACAAGAAAACTGTTTTATTTTTTTGTCACACACTGCTGCAAATAATATAACATATTAGGCTAAAAATATAATAAAGTATAATCTAGATCTACACAAAATATTTAAATGAAATAATTTGATATTTAACTTTATATTTTCTACTTTCTAGTTTCTAGAGAAAGCACCCAACCATTTTTTTTTTGGTTTTTGAATTTTGAAGAAAGTTTTTTCGATGAGAAAGGAGAAAGCATTTTTACATGAACGTTCAAATCATCAACTGTCACTTTTAATTTTCTTGTTGATTAAATTTTTTTAATTTGTCATTTTAATAAAAGGTTGGTTTATTAGTTCACACAAGTTTACACACAGTTATCGACTTCCCTTTTCTACTTCTTGTCCATATATTTCAAAAGTCAGTTTGTTCCAATAAAAAAGTTGTTCAAAAAAAGGTGTTTTGCTTTATATCTGGTATTTTTGTTCTTTGAGTCAAAAGTCAAAGATCAAAGACTTCAACAAAATGTAAGTTAAATATTGTACATTGTATCTTTTATATCTATCAAAATTTCTATTTCTGTAGTTTTTATTTGTCAATTTTTAGACATTTGTAGTTTGTAGTCAACTGTCAAAAAACTGTATTCTCTATTCTTAGTTCTTCGTATTTTGTATTAGTATAATATCATTAAATACATTTTGTTTCACTACTACAAATTACAAATCATAATAATAATTGCATTTTAATAATATATTGATATTGTGTTTTACCACAGGTCATTTATTAGTAAAAATCAAAGTGTGATAATCTCACCAATCGCACCAAC
>JAQGBI010001297.1:0-10641 GCA_034698325.1 Sminthurinus elegans
TCAATTTGACGGCAACTGTTGTCCAATAAGAAATTTCAATAGGTAAATTCAATTGGACTTGCATATTGAATTTCAATTGTAATCCAATATGCAAAGTACATTGAATTTTATGAAGTTTTTCATTGAACTTTACTAATTTGTACGCAATCCCCGTTTAATTGGTAATTTCAATTGAAATATCCAATTCAGATTGTCAAAAGAAATTTGACAAAATTCTTATTGACTTCTCTCCCAACCGATTGTGTATCTATCGAGGCAGTAAATTTTTTACCAAATTCCAATTTGGTATTTCCATAGGAACTTTCAATAGACATTGCTTATTGATTTTAGTAAGACTGAATATGTATTTCTTGTAAGGGGGACATCAGAAAAAATCAGGTGTAGAGAATTTGTTGAGTCAATTTTGTAATTCAACCTCCTTGACAAATTCCACCGAGAACTTGAAAAACAACCTGACAACTCAGGTTGCCAGACTTGAACTTTGTTTGGAGGAAAAGACCTCAGAAAATGAAGCGGCCATTAAATTGAATCAGAATTTAAAACAAACTGTGGGAAATCTGCAATCCGAAATCCAGAAGTTGAAACAGGATTAAATGAAGAGAAACGAGACGGATTTGCTGGGTTGCACGGGAAAAGCGACGGAAACAAGGACAACCACAACCACAGAAAACCACGGGGCGGGAATCCAGAAAACTTCTCACATTTTCCACCTGCTGCAGCCTATGGCTATTACTCGGGTAAATTGACTCTTTGGACTCATTATTTACAAACGCCACTTGAATTTTAACAACGGCAACCTGTTTTAGTTTCTGCACATTTTTGTATTCAAACTGTCTTGTTTAAATTAGGCACTCGGAGTCCATGGACTTGGAATTACGATTCAGCTGCAAATGGATCCTGTTTCACTTTCACAAGATCGATATTTTCCGTCTATGTCCAAGGCTCCTCTTGTGTTGCTCTTTACCAGGATGAAAGTTGTACCAGGGAGAAATTTCAAATGGATACCAGAAACCTGACTTTGTCTTCAGCCCAGAACATTGAAATTCCCTTCAAAACTGCCAAATCAGCAAAGTCTATCGGCGGTTGTTCCTGTTTCTGATCCGGATCCGAATGTTAGAAGAACAAACATGATAAATTCTAACAAATTCTATTTAATTTCATATTTTATAATATTAACTTGTGTTTTGTCAAGCTTTAAATGTTGTCTTCATGTTTCCTCCAGAGGAAACGTAAATAAATAAATCAAAATTTGAAAATTCAAAACCTGCCCAAATTATTAATGCTACACGTTTCTTAACACACAGAAAAGGTTTGCAATGTTAAATTGTCCTATTTATTTTTCTTTTAATATCAGTTGACTCGGATAATACATACCGTCCATGAAGATCTCAGTTTCACTTTGTGCAGAAATGCAAGAACTCAAAACGAGTTTGTACACATTTGCTTACACACAAAAATGCATGTCTCATTTTGCCCCTTTTGTTCGGCGCAGGAATTCTGCATTAACTGTAATGTGCGCAGAGCAAAAGTGAAAGGGAGCAAACAGGCAGAAACCCATTTATTACTATACGCAAATGTGTACAAACTCATTTTGAGTTCTTGCATTTCTGCACAAAGTCAACCTGGGATCTTCATGAACGATACTCCAAATATTCTACAAATAATAAGAGCCAGCTCAAAGACAGTAAAACTCTGAGCGGCCTTGAAGTTCAGCCGTGAAAAATTAGGTTTGATAAATCTAAAATGCTCTAGTCTTAAACACTGGTGACGTTCTTACGGAGAGTACTATTATCTTTTGAACAAGTGACGCAAGCAGACTTTTAATCTTTTTAAGCGGCGTCAAAATCCTGCAGTTTTTATAGTTGTGAACACCACGTACTACTTCGACGCAGTTTAAAAAGTTGCTACATGGCCTTCTCTGAAAAGCTGTCGCTATCATTGCTATCAGTTTCTAGCATACTTGTGAAAAGAGCTAAACTAGAAATTAGCATTATATTTTTGGCCTGGACCGAAGTGCTCCTTTACAACGAAATGGAAACAATATTTAAAACAGCTTTTCAAACTTGGGCGTCTTACAAAATTCCCATGTTATCGACCTTTTCCGTGTGCACGTTCTGGATTCTGGATGCAACTATTTGGACTGAAATCTTGCCGGGGAAATCTCGAGTGCAATTTAAATTATTACAGCATCCGTTCAAGATTTTTGATGAAGATCGTTTTGAATTTTTTAGTTTATTGTGAACCAATTTTAAATTTCAATGTCAAGACTTTTTATTTTGGAGAAATTTATTATAATATTAACAATTGAGGCAAGTGGTAAAAAATTTGCAAATTAATGGTAGTTGAGCAGCTGGAACTCATTCTTGAGCCGCGTTTATTCCTTCTTTCTTTTGTGAGTGCGTTGATGACTCTTCAAATGGGAACTTTGTGCAGCTGCGTAACTGCAGTTGACCTCTGGGCATTTGTAAGGTCGCTCTTTTGTATGAACTCGAATGTGGGAGTTAAGGTCACTCTTTCTTGCAGTTGAGTACTCACAACCAGTGTAAGTGCATTTGTAATTTTTTTCTCCAGTGTGAATAGCCAGATGAGATATCATGTGCCCTTTGTGTATGAAGCGCTTCTCACAATAACAACAACCAAAATCTTTCTGGTCCAGATGGATCTTCGTGTGGGCCACCAAATTTCTCTTTTGAGTGAAAGACTTTTTACAGAAGTTGCACTTAAAAGCCCTTTTTCCTGTATGACCAGTTTCGTGACAAGCCTTGTCCCAATTACTCCTGCACTTTTTTTGGCAGTAGTCACATTCAAAATTTATCCGCTTCTCCTTATGTTTTTCCATAGTTCCTCAGAGCTGAAGCTTTATTCCGCTGAAGACGTGGAAAAATACAAAAGTTGCTGAACTAACAAAACGCTGTGTAAACAAAACGCACAGTGCAATTGTGTTTCTTTTCCTTGTTTAAAAATCTAGGGAATCAAAATGCCTGGTCTGAAAATGTCAAGTATCTTCAGCCTCGTTCAAGAAGCTCAAAGGTTTTCAATGGACAATAAAATAAAGGAATAAATAAACTTGTCGCTTTTACACTCAAAACTCCAGAGTACAAGCTATTTCCAACGTCTACTACAAAAGAGTTTGTGGGAGGGAAAGTGCAAACAAGGTGAAAGGCGATCTGAAAGTAGGAGTCATTTTTACTAATCTTTCCAGAAAAGCGCAAAACATGAACTGAAACTTTGCCTTCAGGGAATTGGATTAGGATTAACAAATTTTCTTCAAGTAGCTTAAAATTTTCTATCCTGTATTTTGTACTGCATTTCTTGAAAATCAAGTTCAGTATTTTAGTTGTATTTGGAATTTCGACTTAAGATTTGTTAAAAATTTTGAGTTGTGCATTCACGTTAAAATAAAGAGACATTTGATTTTAGTAACTCGGAAAGGATTCACCAAAATTTATTATGTAGGGAGAATCTCATGGGAAATGTCAGTCACACAGCACGCTTTCACAACTAAAACACGAATTATTCTACACATCATCAATGTAAAAAGTAGCGCAACAGGTGGAACTAAGGAATCTATAATTATAAAGCCGTACAGTAACAAGAATTTTCCAAGGCGGCGTTGAACTGGCGCATGAACTTGTAAATTTTATCTTTGCTTCGTTTGCCTGTTAATCTTTCTCACGTCTCACATGTTTTTCCCTTAAGTCTTTCAAACGTATAAAACATTTTCTTAACCTTCTCTGATCTTCTCTCAAAGAATTGAGTTCCGCTTTTTCTTTTGGTTTAAAATACACAAAGTCTTAATTCCCAATTCCCAGAATTACGGATCCTATTTATAGCTGCATTAACCACACAAATTGTGAGTTCACCTTTCAAATTTTGCTCTATTTGATACCTGCACAAAAACAAGTTTGGCTCTGCATTCTCTTTTCATAGTTCAAAAATACAGAACGGAAAATATTAATTTCAATAGAAAAGTCGTGTATTTTTTTTATTGAAATTGGTATTAATTTTGTCCAGATTTGGAAAAAGAACAGACCAGAAATAATCTGAAGCTGCGTCACGTTTTGACTGTCAAATTTGAGTGACTTTCAAGGAAAAGACAAACAGCGCACAGTGTAGCCAAGCTCACTTTTTTTGGTCAAAACTAAAAAAGTGAAGTCACTCCTAGAGCTTAAAGATTATTTTTATCAAATACTAGGGCACTAAGGCCTTTTATATCCAAAATTTTAAGTCGCTGCAACTTGTCGTTGTTGCACAAAAAATTCGCAAAGATATATTAATGCATTACGATATATGGCAATCTTTGAAATTTTTTTGTGCGAAATTCCTGACAGATCCCACTGTTCTGTCTTTTTTAAAATTATTACAAGGGTCCATATAATCTATGTACGAAAAATTACCATCGACGGTCGTCGACCGCGAAAGATTTCGCAACTTGAAGTTTTCGCCAAATTTGTACCGTAAAGCTTTATATATGGGCCACCGCTACTTTCCCTTTTGTTATTACATAAAATTAATGGCATATTTCAATATTTTCATGTTTTTCTGCTATGTGATGTTGATTTGCATCCTGAACATGTTGTTTCGCTGTTTCGCAAATACGTTTTCATGCAAATAAATACACTTTTATTGATGGCCAATATGCAAAGTTTTACGGTATTACGGTAAAAATACGGTAAAACTGCGATTTTTAGAAATTTATTTATAGCACGTAAGTGATCATCTGAAATGATCATTTTTATCGATTTTCATCCTCACTTAAGCGTAAAAGCTCTATTAATGCTGAAATTTATTAGTGACCAAAAAAAAGTGAGCTTGGCTACACTGTGCAGCGGTTGCAGTTTACAATCCAAAATTTTCATCCGGGACGTTTTCTACCGTAGCGTTTTCTTGGAAACTTGTGTCTCATTTTTACGAGCACAAAGATCTTTAATTTGTTCTTTGAAAAAATATAACGGTTTTGCAAAGAATCTACAGTAGTTTAATTTATTTTCCGTGGAGCTGACCTCAAAATTTGTATTTGTTCGCAGTCACAACAATGGAAATTTCTAAAACTACGAAAAGAATCAAGCCAACTCCTGTGGAGCATAACTGCGCGCTCTGTCCGTATTCAACAAAAACCTTTAGCTCCTACAAACAACATCTAGAATTCCATTCGGGTCAAAAGCCCTTCAAATGCCCCGAGTGCCCCTACAGGGCGAAAGAGAAAGGAAAAGTCAACCGACATTTGAGATTTGTGCACCTTCTTCGATTTCCAGCTGCTCCTCGTCCTTTTCCATGCTCCCATTCTGGATGCAACTACGCCGCAAAAGACAAGTCAACACTCAGAAGACACTCAAAAATCCACTTGGATGAAAAATCTTCCTTTTGTTCTCATCCCAACTGCAACTTTTCGGCAAATCAAAAAGCAAGTCTTATTTTACACACTCGAACTCACACGGGAGAAAACCCGTTCGTTTGTCAATTGGAATCCTGTTCTTATTCTGCAGCTCATTCAGGCCATCTTGTGAGGCAGACGAGGACTCACACAAAAGAAAAACCATTCAAATGTCCCGAGGCAAATTGTAAATACGCAGCAACTAATAAGTCCAATCTCAAACGACATCAGCTTGTGCATGATCCGAAACACGGTGAAGAACGCCCTTGATTTTCATGCCCACTTTGTGAATATTCGGGGAAAAGTAAAAAACTTCTCTCGCAAAGCACGTCAAAATACACACGCTTGAAAAACACCTCAAATGCGACGAGCCCTACTGCAATTTTGAAGCTAGGACAAAATCAGATCTCAAAAAACACAAAGTTGTGCATTCTGATGAAAAACCTTTTGCTTGTTCTTTTGAATCATGTGAATTTCGATGCAAATTCAAAAGCAATCTTTCTGACCATTTGAAGACCCACAGCGACGAACGACGTTACAAATGCGAGCTCTGTTCATTCAGAGGAAAAACCAGAAACGTCGTTTTGAAACATTTACAGTATGTCCATTGTGACCCGGATTTCCGCCCTTTCAAATGCACAGAGTCAAAGTGCAATTACGCTGCCAAGAGAAATGTGGATCTAAAACGTCATCTTTTGAGTCACAAAGGAAATCGGAAGTGAAAAATATTCGAATACTTTTTAAGGCAAACAAAATCTTTCTCATTTCGTGATTGTAATTGAAAGTCTTTGAGCAAGTCCAATAACAAAGTACATAAAAATTAAGATCAAGAGATGATTACAAAGATGTAAAGCAACAAAATCTCTAGTTGAAAATTGAATTAAAATAACACCGTTTTTTTCTAAAAATTCTGAATGAATGAATATGAAATTAAGTAGTTTGATAAAACTTATTTGCCAGAATAAAATGGTTTAATTGGCTTATAATCAGATTAATTTGATTTTGGAAACATAAATCAAAAATTCCAAGCAAATGACTCAATCTTGATGCAGTGAAATTTGAAATTGAAATTTTACGACGGTCAGAAACATGTTGATTGTCATGATGAAACTTGTAAAATGTTTTACGTAACTGCTTTCTTGATTTTCAGTGCTAAATATTAAAATTAGTAATCGAGAAAGCAAATAGAATTGTTATAGCTCATGCGTAGTTTCATTTGGCTTGCATAATTAAAGAATGGATAAATAAGGAGAGCTCGAAGAAATTTCTGATCCCTCCAACAAATTGTTGTACTTGAGGTTCAAACTTGTGTGATTCGTGACTTTTTACCATATTTCACGAGTATTTAAACTGAAACTTTCACATTGTACAGCAGGTTGCACGAAACATGCTTACAATACAATTTCTATTGCCCATTCCGATCTATTTTTATCAAGAAATAACCGCTTTTGAGCAATGAACCACAAAACTGGAAATCCATCATAAAATGCATACTGCGACGCCGATGACAATTTTGAGGAACAAGAAACAGAATTTATTCACCAGATTTACTACCAAAAAGGTGTACAGTCAGGAACACTAATGAGACTTTGGCTTATTTAAGGCAAAATTGCCGAACGGAAATTCTGGCTTATCATACGGAGGTTTTGCCTTATGAAACGGTCAAAAGGGCTTATGAAAATGTTTAATTTGTTCTTGGTGGTGAAAAAATTCCAGAAATTTTTGAAGTAATTACTCAAGGATACAGGATACATTTTCTGTAACTTTTTTCTTATTTTCTCTCTTTGTTTGGTGTTGTACTTTTTTGTTTGCTTTCCAATTCAGAGAGTCATAATTCCGAATTCGCAGAATTACAGAAAGTATTTATAACAGCCTTAAGGGCGCATACAAATTAAGAGTTGACCGTTCACATTTCACTTCACTTGAAACCTTCGACTTATGAATTTTGTTCTACATTCTCTTTTTATCGTTCAACAGGATTGGACGGAAAATATTACTGTCAACAGAAAAGCTTTGTATTCTTTTTTTTATTGAAATTGGTAGTAATTTTGTCTACATTTGGAAAAAGAACAGGCCAGAAATAACCTGAAACTTCGACGCGTTTTAAATGTCAAATCTGAGTGACTTTCCAGGAATATGCAAACTGCATTGCAGTTTACAACCCGAATTGTACAGTCAGGACGTTTACTACGGCAACGTTTTCTTGGAAAATTGTGACTCAGTTTTACGAACTCAAAGGTAAACAAACATCTTCAATTTGTCCTTTGGAAACCAGCAACGGTTTAACAAAAGACTTTCAGGCGCTTAATATATTTGCTGTCTAGCTGATCTCACAATTTGTATTTGTGTTTGTTCGCAGTCACAAAATGGAAGTTTGTAAACTTAAGAAAAGAGCCAAGCGGAATCCTGTGGAGCATAACTGCGCCCTCTGTCCTTATTCAACAAGGAAAATTGGCCACTACAAAAAGCACCTGACAGTCCATTCGAGTGAAAAGCCCTTCAAATGCCCCGAGTGCTCCTACAGAGGAAAACATAAAACCAGCGTCAACCAACATGTAACAAACGTCCATCTGTACAAATCACCATCTTCTTCTCGCCCTTTTCCCTGCTCCCATTCTGGATGCAACTACGCTTCAAAACAAAAAGGAGATCTCCAGAAACACTCAAAAATCCATTCTACTGAAAAGCCGGAATTCTCTTGTTTTCAGCCCAACTGCAATTTTTCTACAAACTACAGACATAGTCTTAATCTTCACACTCGAGTTCACACGGGAGAAAAACCGTTCGTTTGTCAATTTGAATCCTGCTCTTATGCCACAGCAAATCAAAGTCATCTTGTGGTTCACTCGAGAATCCACACAAAAGAAAAGCCGTTCAAATGCCCTGAGCCAAATTGTGAATTTGCAGCTAAACAGAAATCTGCTCTGACACGACATCAACTGATTCACGAGCAGAAAGAGCGCGAAGAACGTCCTTCATTTCCGTGTCCACTTTGTGAATATTCCGGAACAAGTAAAAGCCATCTCACTTCTCACATCAAAAGTCACACGCTCGAAAAATTCTTCAGTTGTGACGAGACAAATTGCAATTTTGAAGCCAAGGCCAAGCAAAAAATTGAAAGACACAAACTTGTGCATTCTGGTGAAAAACCCTTTGCCTGTTCATTTGAATCATGTGAATTTCGTTGTAAAACTAAATCGCATCTGGGCGATCATTTTAAGACGCACAGTGACGAACGTCGGTACAAATGCGAGCTCTGTCCATTCCGAGGAAAACAAAGAACCGTCGTTTTGAATCATATAAAAAATGTACACTCTGATCCCGACTTTCGACCTTTTAAATGTTCAGAGCCAAAGTGCAATTATGCAGCCAAGACAAAGTCGCATCTAAACAAACACATTTTGACTCACAAAGCAAAGCGGAGTTGAAAACGTAAGTTGTTTTTTAGGCTAAAAAAGTCCTTGCGGTTTTACGATTGTGACTTTTGTCTATCCAAAGATGAACAAAAATTTGTAAACGTACATTTGTAAAATTTATACTTGTAAATGAAATAACACAGACATGCTTCTCAAATGTTGAAGGAATTTTTAAGGAAAGGGGAAGGAGGATTAATTAAAATTGTTCGCCAAATTAAATTTGCCAGTTAACTCTCAATGATACTCATTTGGTTTTAAAACATTTATTATTCAAAAAAAATCCTTGCAAAAGAGTCAATCTTCATTTTTTGGCATTCTTTATTCTTGACCTACCAAAAAATAGTCTCAATCCAAAGTTCCCAAACTTCTACTTGTCTTTTTTTCCAATGCTGAATCTCATTTACCAACAAAGCAAATGGAGTAGTTGCGGCTCGTGCATAGTTTCATTTATTTTGTATCAATAAATAATGCGCAAGGACGGCTGGAATAAATGCTTTGACAATGACCGTACGAACGTTTATAACACTAGTTTTCGATCTGGTTTTCTTTCATTTCTTACCCTTTTATCGTGGGATTCATGTTTTCAGCCAGATGCAGAGTTTAGATGTACTTCCTTGTTGTAGCGCTAATCAGATTCAGGAAAATTTACAATGGCGTCCAAATCTTACAAACGCTGTTTTGAATTTTTAAGCAACTTTGAAAGTTCGTCTACAAATTAAAACTACTACATTTCACTTTTCGATAAGTCTATTTTTTACACTTTGCTTAAAAGAAGATTATTTCGACGGAAATCTCACATGAAAAACTCAAATATAAGGAAATCGTGCATAAAATTCTAATGGAATCTGAAATTTTTCAACAGGGTGTTTTGGCTTTCATACAATGAACAATAAAAACTCAATGCTGAGCACACGTGTAGACTGAAGACGCATTTTATTTTTTAAGTCTGTAATTATGCCAGCAAAGTTCATACTGGAAGTTTAAAATATGTTACGTCCTCGTATGAATACAATTCTAATACACAATCTGTTTTATCAGACTCGGCCTATCAAAGTTAAAAGTTTCAAGCGGCGTTCAACTAAAAAATAGTCAGCAGAAAAATTGTGACTGGATTTTTGAGCTGAAACTCGAGTTAAAAAAATGACACAGTCAAAATTTTAATCAACGGCATGGCAATGACATTTCACAACTCAACTGAGCATAAAAATATGCATGACGCTTAAAAATATACAGGTGACTGTAAAATACGTGCAAAGTTTGAAGTGATGTTTAACTTTGTTAATTTTGGCCGACTAATTTTAGTACTTGTTATTTCAAATAAATGTCGCAAAATTTAGAGACATGCAGTAAAAAAATTATAGATTAACAACTAGACTTGAGTCGAGTTTTGTCATTCTGTCGCTTGTGAAAGAGTTGATGTCTCTTCAAATCGGAGCTTTGTATGGCTGCGTAATTGCAGTTGACCTCTCCACATTTGAACGGTAGTTCTTTTGTATGTGTCCGAATGTGCTTGGGAAGATTTCCTCCTAGTCCCGTAGCATACTCACATCCATTTTGGGGACACTTGTAATTTTTTTCCCCCGTGTGGACTGTCAAGTGTTTAGTCATTTCCTGTTTTGTGATGAACTTCTTTCCGCAGTAATCGCAATCGTGCTCCTTCTGGCCCAGATGAATCTTCATGTGCGTTGCCAAATTGCTCTTTTGAGTGAAAAATTTTTGGCAAATGCCGCACTGAAAAGCTTTTACTCCGGTGTGGACAATTTCATGAGATTTTTTTTCATGCTTACTTTTGAATTTTTTGTTACAGTAGTCGCATTCAAAATCCAATTTGGCAGCAGCCCAAGTCTTTTG
>JAQGBI010001298.1:0-10632 GCA_034698325.1 Sminthurinus elegans
AGGATTGAGCACCAGTGACGTCACTGAACACTCATTCACGCCCCACAATCCAAAGCATACGGATTGTCATGGGCCTGGAGTTTCATTGTCAAATCTGTATTTGCTCATATTCATCACCGCAAACCATGTTGTTTTGTATTTTGCATTTTGTGTGGTGTAGTTTAAAAGATTTCATTTCTCTTTAGTCTCTGTTATCATTTTTTTCGTCCTCCTGTGTCTTGTACATTGTACTTGTATTTCTGATTGCCACTTCTCATGTCTTCGCTTCATGTTCCAATCTAATCTGATAGAATTGGACAAAAAGGAAAGGGACCGAACGGAAATTCGATATCCACTTGAATCCCACTTCTTTTCTCTTTGATGATTTCTGCTCCACGCTTTCTTTTGATCACAGTTGTGTCATTCATTTGTGCATGTGTGTTGGGTACATATCAAACAAACCAACAACAAATCTCCATACGCACAGAATTTTTATTTTGTACACCATCTTCATTTGACATTGCTCTGAGCAAAGAAAAAAGAAATAAGCAGATACGAAAGTAGAGATGAGTTTCTTGATGCTCCTTATTGTTTTGAATTGAAAGGAGGCTCCAGTCAAGTAAATCAAACTTCAAAATGTCAAACAGATGTACAATGTACAATTAACAAGCTTATATCAACGCGTCAAAAGTGCCGAATAAAATGTCAAGGTCGACAGGCCACTAAAAATGATATTTAATTTATGCGAATTTTAAAGTTCTGCGATATTACTTGGCTTGTTTATATGATATATGGACTGAAAATCTGTCTGTTTTAACGAGTACTAAGCAAACATTTAAAATAAACGGCGTTGGACTAGAACTCATTTTTCAATCCTCTCAAATGTATCGATTTCTTCAGTCTTTGGAACGAAAATCCGAAATTATGGTCTTCTGAAAGGTTTTCGCAATGAAGAATTTTGATTCAGCTTCGACTTATGCAAGAAAGTGACCACAAATCTCGTGCGTTGATCAGAAGAAAGAGAAGAGTGATAATTGTAATTGTGCGGAGAGTTTTGAGATTTGTGATGACTTTGCACATTTTTCATCTTTGGAGTTCTCCCACCTCAACTTGACTCGGCTCACCTTTCTCTTTTCTTGTTCCTCTTCTGTTTTCTTCTGTACAATTTGAACTCTGTGGAATTGTGGTAGACAAAATCTTGCTGTTAACTCCTGTGGAGCTCGCTGCCCAACTCAACCCAATTCAACTGAGCTTGTAATTTAATAGTAAATCATATTGCGTTTCAAATTCGTCATTTCAGCAGTCAAAGACAATTTGCATTCTCGTACTTCTCAATTATCAACGATGTTACTTTATTCTATTTACTGCGCCTACAGCCTACAAATCGCAAAAATTAAACTAAGGGAAAAATAGAACAATTGTAGAAGTAATCAGGTGTATGAAGATCCAGATTCGTAGCATGCGATTTCGCATTTATGACGTCACTGGCTCAGATTCCTTGTTCACAAGTTGAAAGAGAAAAACTGCAAGCGGCTTCGATGTTCATAAAAGTTTTACACTGTCTCAAATCAGAACGCCAGTTACAGTTTTTCTCTTTCAACTTGCGAGCTTTCAGATTTGTGGGCTAATGTTAAAGAGTAGGGAACTTTCAGCCAATCACAGAAGAGTCAGGGAATCTGAGCCAGTGACGTCACAAATGCGAATTCGCATGCTACGAATCTGGATCTTCATGTACCTGGAAGTAATGAGACAAAAAACTGAAAAGTTTCAAAGCCGTTTTAAAATTTGCGACACATATAATGGCACGGGATCTCGTAGCTCACTTTGACATAGCGCATGCAATCAATCTCTTATTTATCGACTGCATTCGTGGCAACTAAGAAAGGCATTAGATTTGGAACTGGAGCTAGAAAATTAAAATTGCACATCTAGACAAGCATTCACCTAAACACACGCGTACACATTGAAAGACACAAGGAGAAAGGGGAATAGAACGACGTGTAAATAAGAATACTGTGCTTTTCTTTTTTTCTCCATGGGAACTCAAAGGCGGAGTCCCCAACTTCCAAACTCAAAACTCCACCTCACACAAACTCCCGGCTCAAACACACACAACAGACAACACAAATCCCAACATCAGTTCTCCTTTTCTCTCCCTTCTATCCACTCTTTTCTGTTTACTCTTTTATTTACTACAGCACAGTACATCATAAATTGGACGCATTAAACTTGGTTCCTCTGTGAAAGACCCCATGTGCACAACAAAAAAGAATGAATCTAGAATCTAGAGAGACTCAAAGCTCAAAGATCAGTTTATGAACTGTTTTTGTACAAATGTGTTCAGCTCAGCAAGATAAAGTCTCAACTTCCAACCAGTTTTACAGTGTGTGCTTTGATTTTGAGAAGTGAAGAGTGAGAATGGTGACAAAATGCAAGACTAATATTGCATGTAAATCAATAGAATTCGCATTTCCCATTTTTGTTTCAGATAAAAACCGAATTCTCTCAAAATCTGTTATACGTTTATACGTTCAAATGACGCAGTTTTATTCAAACGGCGTCAAACTTTACCCAATTTTAATTCCAATTCTGAGTGTATCTCTGTGTTCTAAAAATGGCATGTACAAGTGAAATCACAACCAAAGCTCAAAACGGAATAATTCTAATCGATACTCAAAAACTCTAACAGTCGTTTCACTGAAATATGTATGAGTTTGCAGAGTGTGGTGAAATTGGTGCAAAAATATTAGAAAAAGAGGAAAACCATTGAAAACCTCAAGGCGATATTTATATCAAAGTTTTCTGTAATCGACAAAGTTCAACGCCGTTTATTTAATTTACCCATCAATTTACAAGCCGTGCAATAGAGATAAAATATAGGTCATCCTCAACATCACACTCAAACGGTCTATGATTATGAAAAAACTATGATATTGTCACAAATCTGAAATTGTAAAATGTAAAATTCCAAGTGCACCGTTTTCAGTTGAACTGAAGTGAACTTGCAAAGCAGTTAGCTTTTAAAATATTGTTGAAAACTGGAAAAATGAGAATACGTCATTTCATTCAATTTACTGTGCACTTGTTGCAGGCTGCAACCTGAAGATGCGTCAGGTGAAAGAGTTCATTTAACATTTATCCAAAAAGTAAGACATTCAAAAGGAAAGAGAGTGAATGAAGAAAATATGCAAAGAAAAGTGAAAGAGTTGAAAGCAGAAGATAATTAAAAGGATTCGGATAACGAGAATTGAATTAACTTCTCGTCCCATTCCCGACTAACTTAAAAGAGCCACTAGCAAAAGTATGCAAAATCTGCATAAGTAACAAGTTCAAGTAGCTCAAGAAGAACCGAAAAAGAGCGGACAAGTGAGTTTGGAATTTGGAATTTGATATTAAGTTAAGCTGAGCTCGTGCCTTGGAGCCACCGAATTGGAATGGAATGCAGAGTACAAGCACAAAATGAGATGAGAGGAAACGAGAGAGCCACTAAACAGAAAACAGATACACATGAAATGTAAAAACAACTTTTACTTCTTCCCGCAGTCGAGCAGATTAACTCTAATTTCTTTGCAAACTGAATACAAATTCAAAATTGAATTTCTAAGCGAAAGTATACGCTCAATTTTCATCTCAACTCAATTCTGGTTCTTTGTGCGATGCACATCACATTCAAAATGTTCAACTGCCTCTTTTGACTCATTCCCCCTTTTTTGGAAAGTGACTAGATGGATCAAAAATGAAACAAAATTGTATTTTTACCAAACCCAGCTTAGCTCAACTCAATATAACTTCAAAACTAAAACTCTGAAAAATGTTTTATCCATTTAAATATTAAAATATAGTTTTACAGTTTGGTCAGTTTGAAATAATCCTAGAAATGTCATAATCACGAAATAAAATATAAACAGTAGATGTAAAACATAAATATTGAAAAATGCGGCATTTGAGTACTTGTGTAGAGAAGAGAAAAGAGAAGAGAAACAGTCTGAAATCTCTGGCTGAAATAGTATTTGACTTCTTGTGTACGGAAGATCAAAGAGAGCAGCAGAAACAGAGTAAGGAATAGAAAAAGAAACAGGCAAACTGAGAACGAGAGACCAGGCGAGGAAAAAGAAGAGAGAGGATTTGAGTTTTAGTTCTGAGTTGGACTCGGATTGGATTGGATCAGACTCGGGGAGCTGCGCATTCGTCAACTTGAGCTCAGTTTTAGTTTTCAGCATCCACCATTCAAAACTTACAAGAGAATCCAGAATCCAGATCACACTCATAGACAAAAGACGGAGTTGAATGTAGACTCAAAAGCAAAATCTAGAAATCAGCAAATTCTCTCGTCTTGCTTTTTTGGCTCTACTCAAGAGTTTCTATTTCGTGTTCAAAATTTGTATTAAAATTAAGTGTTTAGTGTTTTCTGGGCTTTGGCTCAGCTGTGAATTTTCCATTTTCGCTTGTCTGTTTTCTGTTTTATGCGAAGGTTGTGAAAAGAGAGAAAAGTGTGAGTGAGTGAAGAAATGTGAACTGCAGATTAAACAGAAATTTGAAAAGGGAATCGGAATTCTTTTGTGAAGAAAAATTAAAAGGCCGCATCAAAACATCAAATCTATTTGAATCTTTTTTTGTCTTGTGCTTTTGAGAATATTGATTAAACCACATACAAGTGCAGAAATTCTAGCCCAGTTTTTAGACTTTGTTTTACTTTCTTTTCTTTGATATTTAAAACGGTGAAATTTGACCGAGGATAAAGTGAAGATTCAGGTGTAAAACATGTGCATTCTCCTATTTTAAAATTCTTCAGTAAAGTTTTCTCAATTTCATTCGATGAGAAATGCAGTTAATTTACTTTTATCTGTATTTACATTCAAATTGAGATTGAAAACTCGAGACAAAAAATAGACAAAACTGAATAGTCAAAACTCAAATCTCAACATACCCCAGCGTTTTTTCCGTGGGAATCAGAAGCAAATGAAAGTATTACATTTTTAAAATACACTTGATCTCGAGTGAAAAGTGAACAAGAGTAAAAAAATTTCCTATAAAATTCAAGCCATTAAACTTGTGCGTCTAAAAATTCCAAAAAACAAAACAAAATTAAATGGTGAAATTATAACTGGGAAAAGAACAAAAGTTCAACAAGCGTCAGGAATAAATCGGCAATTTTAAGCCTCGTGAAACAAATATGAATGACAATAATAGTGAAATAGTTTGTGTATTTACAGTTTTTGGTGAAAGTTAAATAAATGGTGATGAAAATCTCAGTGGATTCAAGCAGAAGAAAACAAACATCTACTGAGAATCGATAATGTGAAAAGTTGATTGACTAAAATATCCGCATATTTCTCTAGTGATAGCATAAAAGTAAAGTTAGTTTGACAAGATACAAAAGTGAATCTTCATTTCGTGTTAGAAGTGTAAAGTGCCGAATTTTGAAAGATTATTATACAAAATTGAGTGAATTGTTTTTGTGTAAATTTTGAATACTGAGTGTTGGATTTGAATATGAGTTGCTCAACAATGTCAATTTCATATCAGCCGTACGCAATTTCCTTTAATTCCTGCGATCGCACAACAAATGACAAAGTAAGAACAAACAAAAATATTCACATGTTTTCTTTGATTCAAATAATTCCGATGCTTCAAATCTGTACAAAATCCCAATAGCATGACTGTAACAAAAAGCAGAGACAGCAACTCGTCATTTATGTTTCACTTCAATGCGGAGTTTTATGAAGCGGCGTCAAACTTGACAAATTTTCTGTATGATTTCCTGTCAGCAATTCATTTGCAAAAATACGTGCGAAATAAATCGCTAGCAAAACAGAATTCCCGATTTATGGTTGTTATTTGGCATTTTTGAATTATGGATAGAAAGCGGTTAAAGTCGATATCGTTTTGATTATCGTCAGTGAGAAATGGTGAAAAGTCAAGTCAGTTCAGTGTTCCAAATATTTAGCTAAAATTTACGTCTGTATTTATTTGTTTTATGACACCGTTCACAATTCGGTACGATGCAGATTTTCATTATCGCACAAAATTTAAAATCCAAATTGCAAACGCCTAATAATTCTGTTGATGGTTAAGTGTTCTAATTAGATTTCATCCATGTGTCAAAAATGAGATTATACAGAATGTTGTTCAGTCAAGTTGAATAATCTGCGATTCAGTAAAAATCCATGCGATCAAAATGATTTAGAATAATAAAACAAGACTGGATTTCAGTCTTCAGCATGTTTTTCCGTATTTCTTATTCTATAGTTGTGGGTTTAACAGAAGTCATAATTGTTCTCTTTGAAGTGAAGTTGTCTAAAATGACAAAAAATGTGAAACGGCGTCGGAGTACCACAATCTCAAAATTTAGATTATTTCAACTAGGAGACTAAATTAAAAGGCAAGCCCAGTTGTACTGAATGAACACACAATTATACATTTATTTACTTGTGGCTCCCAATGGAATAATCAGCAAATCGGTGCAGATTTGAAATGAATCAGCCGATTTAATTTAGAATTGGAGAAAACTAGAAATTAAGGGAACCAAAAAATGTGTGTGGTCACTTGGCTTTTGTTTTCCATGTTAATACCCATTTGTATTAGTATATTTGTAATGGATAACATACACATTGAATTTTGACTGTTTTCGGCGAATGGTCCAAACTGGCGAGTTAAAAGGACAAGAAGTATAGGAAATGATGCTCGCCATGATTTCAAAGCCACTGATAACGATAATGAAAGAATCAGCAGGTTTCCTTTTTATCTTTTTCCTCCGTCTCATCTCAGATTAAATGACTGAGATAAACTTGCTCAAGTCTTGAGTCTCGAGTCTCAACTGAATAGTTTTCAAACTTGTCATTTGCCTCGACTTGACTTGACTTTGACTTTTGTGTTCCGTCATCTGCACTTACGTATTTTTAAAAGGGCACTGAAAAAAGCGCAGTCGGTTTGTTTTCTATACTCAATACACTGTACTTAAAACTTAGCTTAAACGTAAACAAACATGAACATAAACAAAAACATCCACAAGTTGAAAATTTCCTTTGCTTCAATAGATAAAATATCCTATCGTCAATGGCTACATTTTTTAGGATGATTTTTAAATGTTATTTGATCAACGGAAAGTCATAATCATAATTCATTCTACAACGAATTTTAACATGGCTTTATCTTTTTCATTCCTCTTTTCTCATCTCACACAGAACCTGCAACAGATGCTCACACTTTTAGGTTACCTTGCATTAAAAATCTGACATGCTCAAACTCATGCTTTTGTGCTTAAAGGCAAAAAGTGAAAGGGATACAATGACTTTCATTGTCGAATCACCTTTTGAAACAGAAATTATCAAGCGGCGTCCAACTGTAGTACTGAAATTTTCACTAACGCTCTGTGTTTATCTTTGTGTTTTTTTAGCAAAAAGATTTCAAATACCCTTTGGCTCCATCACCAGATTCGATGCACAGTGAAGCCAGTTCCTCTTACAATTCTCCAGGTCCCAGTTCTATGACAATCGGCTCTTCAGCCTCAAGTCCCTCCATTTCCGCCACAACCACAGGAAATAGTAGCAGCCAAAATCCAAACAACTCCAGAAAATATAGCGATGGCAGTTCCAATAATACAAACGGAACTGGAAGTCACAGTCATTCTAATATTGGCAATCCACGGCTGCATCGACTATCTTCAAGTCACAGTCAAATCCATAGTCAAAATCACAGTCACAACAGCAGCTCAACAATCACTTCCGCTTCAACTGCAGCGTCAGCTCGAGGAAATTCCTCCAGTAGCAGCAAAATAACAAATTCCAGTTCAACCGCAACGAGTTCAAGTTGCTGCGATCAAAATGAGAGTGCGAGTGAAAGTCGGAGTCAATATTTGTCTGCAAATTGCATGATTTTGATTAATTATCAGGGCGAAGTTTCGCGAGAAGTGGATGAACATTTTAGTCGAGCTCTCAGTGCGGCCTATTCCAACGACAAAACATCAAAAAGTAAGTTCATTTCTGTTTCCATTGTTAATATTCAAAAGTCTGAAAATTCACGACAGTTAAAAATTTTATGTCACGAGAGCAGAAAAAAGATATTGAAGCGTTGATTAATAATTAGGCATCATTAGGTAATCGGTCATAAAATTTTCGCCCGCTTCTTTTTCATAATTTATAAAATTTTGACGCCGTTTTCAATTTGACTCAGATTTTACAGCTACATTGTGAAAGATTAAACAAAAACTGAGATTCCAAACCACATAGCGTTCATCGGAAATTAAAACCATTCGCAGGACAAAAGTGTAGTCTCCACATTCTTTTAGGAAGGTAAAGTGATTTTGACTGAAAAAGATACGCCAAACATTTATTTAGATTTGTACTGTATATTTTCCTTTCCGTTGTACAACTCTTCAGGTCAAAAGAATCATCCACTTCAAATCTGATAGCAAACCATAGAAAAGTACATGGCTGAACAATCCAAAGATCGAGTCGGTAAAATTTTTTTGTGCACGGCTGCTATATAGGACTCCTCATCGAATCGAAATCTTTCGAAACTTTCGAAACGAAATCGAATCGAGAGGCCCTCGAATCGAGTTTCGATTCGAAAAGTGACGTCACATTTCGTTTCGAAAATTCTCCTTCGAATCGAAACTCGTTTCGAAAACTTCGAAATTTCGTTCGAACATTTCGAAATCCCCGTTGACTTGAAAGTTCTCCTTTCACTTTGCAAAAACGGTGAGTGGCGTCCGAGTTCACACTTATTTTACATTGCTTTTACATGCACTGGAGCTTGCATATTTCATCTGAATCAAGATACAAACCAAAAACGTGTTATCCCGCATCAAAATTTCCCGCAGGATTCTGATAGGATTTATTGCTACCGAATAGTCGCCCGTTTTTCGGCTGAAAATGTCGGCTTACCCAGCCGAATTCTGCCGAAACTTTTTTGCCTTCTGCAGAATTCTGGTTCACTTTAACAGAATTCTGCAGGTTGAGCTGACTTTTTCAGCCGAAAAACGGGCGACTATTCGGCCGAAAAACTCAGCCGAATCGTGTAATTCAATTTTGATGCGGGTAGCCACCATTTTGTTGACTTGTGCAATTTTTAATGAGCCCGTTTTACCCAAGTTGGTTCCCTTTTTACTCACGTTGGCGCTCCAATAACTCAAAGATACTGACACTGATCTTCCCGTTTTTTTCAAAAACGCAACACTCTCATTTGCTCTGTTGATTACAATTTATTATATCTGTCCGGACACTACTTGGTATTTGGTTTTGGGCACTGAATATTGAACACTGAACACTGGAGATGACTGATTTTTATTTACCTCATTTGATCAATGATCATGTCTGTTGGAATTCAATCTGGCGTATTATTATACTTTATTCTATAGGTGCTTAATAAGTTTTGTTCATTCAAAACAAAATTCACCAAGAGCCCACATTTCCCGTTTCTGAGGGCAACTAGGGACCGAAATCAGTGATCTTGACATGAATCTAGTATATTTTGGCTACGCCTAATTTTTGGAGCCCACTCACAACTTTCTATGACGCTCAGTTGCTTAGATACAAGCAAAATAACACCCCGTTGCTAACGCAACATTCACAAATCCATTCAAACTTGAAAATGTCTTTCAAAATTTACTGCAGCGCACATTTATCAACTAAGTTTTATCCAATTCGGTCAAAACATGTGCCAATGTGCCCTTCTTCATAGAGTATCAGAATTTGTGACAAAATGTTGAAATTGTGAGTTTAAAAACCGTTCGACTTGTGAATAGGTTGCTCTGTTTTCTAACGGGATTTTGGTGAATGCAAACCCAGTCTAAAAGTATCAAAATAAACTAGAGTAAAAGATACAGAATTCTGTAGGCGCTTTCAAAAGGCCCAAAACAAGCATCAGCATTTTAGAAAAACACCACGTTTTCAAATTTAGAGGGCAAAAATCCTAGCCAAAACATTTTTATGATATTCGAAAATCTTGCAGTTGAAAACGTGGTGATTTTCTAAAATCTTCTAAAATTCTGATGCTTGTTTTGGGCCTTTCGAAAGCGCCTACAGAATTTTGTATCTTTTACTCTAGTTTCTAGTTTATACTTTATACGTTATACTTTATAATACAGACAGCCAGGCTCCGTGGACTTGCTGCTGTTTTACTGGAAAGAACCGCTGATATTTTCAGACAAGGTGGCTCCTGCCAAACTCCCGGATCAGCCATACGACGAAGGCACCTTTTGGCTCGTCGGGGATGGAGTGACCGAAGAAGAGGACGATGGCCTAGGGGATGCAAAAGTCGCGAATCAGGTTCAAGTTAGCCCAATGACGGACGCAGCATGTGGAGAGAAGGTGTTTCAAAACGGGAAACCAGTGGATGAATGGCTCGTTTGTTATGGGGACGGTGAGAGCAAGGGGGCGTGTTTGGGGGATGAGGGTGGGCCATCTTATTTTTTGGGTGAAGGGGAGGAGCAGATTCTTGTGGGCATTGGAAGTTGGGTATCTGGAAATTGCAACTCTGAGAAAACCGTTTCGGGGTATACACAACTCTACTACTACAAGGACTGGATTTTGGAAAACATCAAAACAGTTCCGGAAACCCCCGGAGTTTCCGATTTGGATTCGGAATCTGAGACCTTTGCCGCTCCCGTTCGTGCTTCAGAAAATAGCAGCGACTATCTAGCCCCCAAGGATT
>JAQGBI010001299.1:0-10630 GCA_034698325.1 Sminthurinus elegans
AGGCAAAAGGTGGCTGATGTTTTAGTCAATTTTCATTCTAGGTCTCCAGACTGCCTGGATTTCTCCGCATGTCTCAATTACGCACTAAAATCCAGGCAGTCTGGAAATCTGGACAGGCAAAATACTAAAACATCAGCCACCTTTTGCCTCTTCTTTTTTCTCGAGCCAGTCTGGAAATCTGGATCCAGACTTGACTAAAACATCATACAGAATGTTCTTCATTTAAAATTGAACTTTGAAGCACCACCAAAAAAAGCACCCGAGTGTTTCTTGAGTATTGAGTACAAGAAGGAAAAATCAAATTGAAAATTAAAAGACAACTGTTCAAAAATATAAAACGACTCCACCGCACTCAAGATCAACGATTGACGATTGATGATTAAATTCAATGTAAAAAAATCAATGTCTCAAATCCGTTAGCTTTCAAATATCAAATCAAAAAGTCAGTAGAAAAATCTGCAAATCCAAACACAAATAAAAAATGTACCATCTTGGCTTAAAAAATCCCGCATTCTTTGGCGTCCTCTTCAAATTTTTCCCGAGTTACAAAATCCATAGCAACAGAATTTTGTGTAGGGTAACTACTTTCTTTCTGTGCTTGAACACAGCAGAAAAATGGAAAACCAAATGGAAAATCCCGCAACTTTGGCGCATCTTTCCCCATTTTTTGGAGCTTGAAAGTCTTTTGAAATTGTTATGAAAAATGGACGTTCCTCCTTTTTTTCAAGAAAAAGTCCTCTTGCATGCTGAAGACAATTTACTTGGTCCAAACTTGCACTCCTTTTTGGTTCGGCTGCCCTGATTGACAATTGACCTCGTTCAAAAACGTGTGATTGAAAACTGAGTTTGGGTTGTCAAAGCAACCGCTACAATTTTTGAGCTGTACTAAACTCCCGGTTTAGAAGACTTAAAACGTGAAAGCGTGACTAAAGTATTTTGTGACTTTTAGAATTATTTATCACTGGAAAAATGGCGGCATATTTTTATTTAAGACTTGTAATAATTTTCATAGTTTTCCTGCTAAAAACTCCACTGCTTTTCACCTCAGCCGAAGAAAAACGAAAAGGGAACGGAATTTCCCTTGTGTTTCCAATTGAACGGACGACTTTGCGAAACCTGGACTTGATCTCAATTTTGGATGACTTGGCGAAATCCGGTTGCTGGATTCACCTCGCTGGAAATATCATGTACAACAGCCATGCGCAGGAACACAAAGAAATTCAATTAGCAGCTCAACTCGGCTCAGGGCAAATCGGAAACAAGCCCTTTTTAATCCCCGTTTTGTTGAGAGACCAGGAGCAGGTTTCAGCCCACCAGTACAAAAAGTATTCAATTGACAATTTAAGTACAGCGGCTCGTGCAAAACACTCGTTTGGTTTTATAAACATGTTCTTCTTGCCCCTTAGCCTTGAAAATGACAATGGCGTCACCACGTTGGACAGTGCATTTTTTTCCACCCACCGACGAATGCAAGATTACGTCGGCAAAAACGATGCATTTTGCAGCTCTTTTATTGAGAATGGCAAGTGTACTCAAATCACAGATTCAGCAATACCAGCAAAACTTACGATGGTTTTCTTGGAAATTTCACAGCAAGGAAATGTCATTTTGCAACTGCAAAATAGTGACAGTCAAAACCAAGAAGAAGAACCGGAAGAACAGGAATGGTCCGGAAATTTCCAACAAACCTTTTTCTCCCAATTACTTTCTAATGTGGTCCAAGTTGGTCTATTTCCTTTTGTGGCGGTCACAGTTCGAAAACCAACATCAAAATCAATAGCGGCTCAAGAGGAGCAAAGCAAAAAGGGAATGGAAATCTCGGGCGTTTGGTTTGTAAACCACTGGACCATTCTAAAACGTTTTCAACCGAAGGCAGAACCACATTGTGGAAAGCCAAATCCAAGTCAGAGAATAAAATCCTCTAGAAACATTTCTTGCTATCCCGCCGTCATTTCAAACAATAGCAAAAACCACAGGAATAAAAACTCTAGAGCTGCAGCGTCACCGTCAACAACAATTGGCTCAACATTTCGATCCCGATTCAAAACCCCCGCCGATCGATTAAAGCCCGTCAAATTAACGGCAGCTCTACAAGAGTTTCTCAACTCGATTGTCCTAAACGAAACATGGCAACACTATGGAGGCGGATTAAATAGTGATTCCTGGAAGCTGCAGGTAAAAATACGCACAGCTTCACCGGAAACTGAGGATTACGCGGGTAACCAACGCCTTTGGATTTGGCTGGGAACCAAAAACTACAAATTCATCACGAGCGATAGCGTCTATCAGACAAAAAGCACTCTTCAGATCTACACGACGCCGTTTCAAACACAAGTTTGGACCCTTTTGTTCGTTTCCATGGTGATCACTGTCGCCGTTCTCATGATTCTCGCTTTATTCAAAAATCCAAAAGAAACTTCAAAAAAGTCTAGTATCTGGAAGACACTGTCCGAACTCTGTTTGTGGATCCTCAGGATTTTGCTGGAACAGCCTGATCAAGAAATTCCTCCAGGAATCCAAACACAAATCCACCAAAACTTGTTCAAAAAAGGACTAAAGAGGGCGATTCGCCTGATTTTGGGCGTTTGGTTGATGATGAGCGTGATTCTGATCAATGCTTACGGCGGCATCATCAAAAGTGACTACACGCTGGATTTTCCATTCACGAGTGAGCCAAAGTGGAACAGTTCGACGGATTTTCTCAGAGATGGCAGCTTCTTCGTCTACTACACACAAATGGACTGGAAATGTAACGGTGAAATTTTGACTGACATAAACATTCCGTTTAACTTAACTAAAGCTTATGCAGTCGTGAACGAAATGAACAAACCATCATTTCTAAGATCGAGGATCGCTGACAGAATTGATAAGGTACAGCCCAGTTGCGAGCGTTTGTGTGAAGATCAATCCATTCGTCTCCCGTTTGAAAAATCTGGCTGTCAGGAATTCGGGCCGTGTCAACAACTTTACAACCTTGAGCTAATCTGGACTCGACAGAATGATACATGCACCGAAGACCTCCCGGATCTGATCAAAAGTAAATTGAGACATCCAAAAACTGTTTTCATGACAACGGATCATGATTTTCCATTCTTTTGGAATAAATTCAAACAGCAAATGAAAGAAAATCCGGATCTCAAAATGAAATTTGTCCACAATGCAAATGAAAAAGACAAGACTGTTCAACAAATTTTTGGATTTTCAATCAGCTTCCATGCCTCAAAAACTACTGCGAATGATGCTGATTTTATTTTGACCCCATTGAAAATTCTGCTGAGTTCTGGGATTTTTTGGTGGTGGGAAAAATGGGATCAAATCAAATTTCACGGGGATCGACAAATTTGGAGGAATTCCAGCGAATTCATCGACGAATCTCTTGCAAAATTCAAACCACTTTCATTTCAAGATTCCGATATTCATCTCGTGTTTTTAATTTGGCTCCTTTTTCTCATTCTCCCAGCAACCGCTTTTCTCCTTGAAATCTTGTCGGTCAATAAAATTCTGAACAGAATTTGGTTTGTCTTGAAACAAAAAATCCAGAAGATTCAATTTCCTCGAAAAAGGCGAGAACTTAAAGTTGTTCAAAATTTGGTAATCACATTTCCTTTTTGGGTGAGCGAAGAGAAAAATCTAAATCCCATTTCTACACACAAATTTAAAGAGGAAACGGCCAGAGTTCTGCAAGTGCTGGCAGTGGCTAGAAAATCCGAAAAACTAAATGACAGCACTACTCATTCCAATTTAAACGAGAAAGAGATAAATGTCCACAAAAGTCATTCTGCATCAGGAAAACATCAAGAGAAAATCCAGTCATCGCACGAGAATTGATTGATCATCAATTTAGTTTTGTTGTCTTAATATTATTGTTGTTTTCTTGGTTGTATTTAAGTGGAGTCAAATTGTGTGTCTCGTTCTCTGTATAAAATCTTGTTTGTAGTTGTTGAATCTTGTTGGTTGTTTACACAGTAGAAAAGCTTGTCTAGTGGGATCAAGATTAAATGTTGTTTTCTTTTAGTCAGAGAATGCAAAAACCCAGGGTTTTTCCTTTTTGGGTGGATTTTTGGGTAATTGGGTTTTTTGGGCAATTGGGTTTTTCTGGGTTTTTCCTACGCCATCTACCATGAAAACACGCGTACTACAAATTTAATACATACGAAAAACCCAATTACCTAAAAGCCCAGTAGGTTTTTGATTTTTTTGATACCCAAAAACCCAGAAAAACCCAAAAACCCAAGCTGGCATACTCTGCTTTTAGTATTTGTTGTTTCAAGTTTTAAATTGTATTCAGTTGTCGTGTGTTGCGTGCTTTGTGAATTGTATTTATTTTCAATGCAATGCTTTATGAAATAAAAACTAAGAGTATACAAAAATGTTAATGAAGTAGAAGAATCAAATTGAATAATTTTTGTTTATTTTTTTTAATTTACCCAGAAGCACAAGTTTTAATTTAAAATTCATTCAGCTTTATTCAAGGGCAATTTCATACACCTAAAAACATGAGTAAATACAATTGCTTGTGAATAGCATGTTGTTTTCACCTGCCTAAACCAGGCTCACAAAAGCCAAAACCCATATCTGAATGGTCTGAATGGCTTGAATGTTTAAAATATTTAGACCATGCAATTTTTGTTATTTAAAATTTTAAAATTTTTTGAATTATGATACTTGATTTTTTGTTTGGAGGTTTTGAACATATTTGTTAATGCGCTAAGAACTTGCAAGTAATTTGCTATTAATCTTGAAGTTTTGTAAAACAATTTTTCATGGACCTTGTTGTCTGCCAGTGGAACAATAAATAAATAAAATATCAAAGTTTCCCGCGGGATTCGGTTGGGCTTTATTGAACCAGAATTTTTCGGGTATTGTATTTAAATCAGGTATGAAAATTAAAGGACTTGGTTTTGTTCTGTTTTGCACAAAGTTGAAAGTTTTGAATTGATGCGATAGTTGACTTTCTTACCTGTGAGATTTTTGAGTCCCGTCCAATTGCGCAAACTGCTGTCTTGCAAAGATTGATTGGCCCATAATTTGCCAGTAATCTGGAAATACAGACAAGCTCATAAAAGCGGCAACATGACAACATCAGTCACAAAAGCTATGTAATTTGGTTGTTTGGTCATTTTGTCATTGGCTTTGCATTGGGATGAGGTGGGCGTTTTTGCGAGCATTTCCGGTGAAATGGTGATTAATGCACTAGGATTTCATCCCGTGTTTTATTGCTTTTGTAATGACCGTTTACTATTTACTTGAATTGGGCGGATTTGAAACTAATTTATGCCTTCATTTTGAGAATAGTCAAAATAAAGGCAAAATTGTTTTGTACAAGGAAAAGCTGGAACTGCACAGAGACGAAGAGAAGAGGAGATAAAAGGATAAATGCGTGGATTATATTTTAACTACATTGTAAATAATTTGAGTTTTTTGCACTTTGCACAAGTCCTAAATTATGTGATCGTGGCTCTTTTATTTTATCTGTCGCAGATTACTCATAATTTATTCCTCTTATTCAAATGACTCTTCCTTGTTTTAATGTGGCAACTCGTTGAAAACATTCAAGTATAAATTCACCTCTTTTCTATTTTTTCTCACAGTCACTTTATTCAAAGTTGCCTGGAGTTCTGATTGGAGAGTGGAGAGACGGAGTAGACAAAATGGCCCACTGTATTTTTAAACTATCCATATTTTTGGCTACATTTGTGGCATTGACACTGTCATTTGTGGCTAATGCGAAGAGTGAGGGTGAATTTCAGTGTCCACCGAGTTCACAAGTGTGGCCATGTTCTTGCCTTACATCTTTTCGTGTCAATTCCACGGGGGTTTTGGCCTGCTCAGACTACACTCAACGAGATCTGTCCCATTTTATCCACAAACTCAAAGGAGCCAACCCCAACGTGGAAAAACTCAAAGTTGACTTTTTCGTTTTGAGCACCGCCAACTTGACCTCTCTTGACCTCACGCCCCTGACCGCATGTAGTATCTGGAGACTCTGGATCGAAACCAGTCCCCAACTGACCTCAATTGTAAGATCAACTTCTTCGGGGAAAATGACAGTTGAGTCCATCAACGTGGAGGAAACTCCTCTGCCAAATTCGGAGGTGGCCAACATTTTGAGCTATGTCAACTCATCCACAAGTCCAGCCAGAATCAACATTGAAAATAATCCCCGTTTCACTGGAAATGTCAAGGGCTCTCCGCTCATCCCTGACCTCAGCTCCTTCCCCAGTTTGACCTCTTTGACCTTTGTGAACACGTCCATCACAAGAATCCTCGGCTCCGCTTTTGCAGGGACTCAACATCTGAGAAATATCGATTTGTCTAATCACAACATCACGAAATTGGGGAAGGATGCCTTCACAATCGACCTCAACATTCACAATGGGACGTTGAGAATAAATCTGGACAATAATCTTCTCCAGAGTGACGATTGGAGCATTGAGCCCGGTTTCATCCCGGAACTGAAGGAGGCAAAGGAATTCGTCTATTTCCTCTCCATGAAGAATAATAGGCTGACGACTCTACCGGAGGCCACATTTAAAAACCTCCTCTTTCCCACTGGGCACCTGTTCTCGCTGGAGTTGCAGGGGAACCAGTTTGTCTGTGACGACCGGATGCAGTGGATCAAAAGTGGGAATGACCACGGAATGTGGAAGAAGAATGTCAGGGGAGTGGACTGCACGAATGACCCAGGGAAAGACATCTTCACAACGGATTTAGTCCAGGCTAAAAGTGGGGCAAATTCACTGGTCCAGTTTCATACGCTCAATTTTGCCATTGTCCTTTTTACATCACTCCGTTTTATCTTTTTGTAACTGATTGTCAAACTTGAAGTTATTGTCATTCCTACTGCTATATTTTGTATGTAAACAATAAGTGCGGCGTGGGGATTCTTGCCTCAGGCGCTTTTGTTACAAACCAACATTATTTGTGTTTTAGTTTTAGCCCGCTACATTGGAAGCTGTTTCTATTATACTTGGTGTGAGGAAACTGCTTCTTCGAAATTGAAAACGCACCATTATAAAAGGATGTCACAAACTTCGACTCCACTATAATTTTGTTTAAAAAAAGGTTTAATGGATTATTATATCAGTGAGTTTTGTTGTATTAGGTTTTAGAAAATGTGCAAATTTTTGAAATACATAAAAAAAAATTGAAATTTTTAAAAATGTGTCATTCTCGAGACCAATCAAATTTTCTTTCTCATTAAAAAAATGCACTTTATCCGAAAAAATCAAAAAATTTCAAGGTCAGGAACAATGTTCAAAAAATTATCAAAGCCCAAGAAATCACCCAAAATCCACAAAAATTAAAAAATTTCAATGTTTACTAATTCATGTGATGAGACACAGGTCAACATATTTTTGTGCCGAAAGTCGAGTTTTTCACTTTTATGGATTGTTCGTAATCCAGGATTTTCAATTTTCGCTACTTTGTGAATAAAATTGGCCATTTTCTCATTTCATGGGGAAAGTATCATTTTGATTGAGAGACTTGCAAAATAAAAAGTTGTTTCGCTTGACCTGAATTTACTAATCCCTTTTTATCCCGCTTGAAAATGTTGATATTTGGCTGAGAAACGGAGAAAAGCATCTTTGAGAGTTGAAGCAAAGACAGACGTGATTTACTCAATAGCAAAAATCTGTTGCTATGGATTTTCGTAACTAAAGAAAAAGCATACAAAATCCTCTTCCAGTGTTGATAAACCACTACAAAAATGAAGAATGAAAAGAGCTGCGGGGCAACTCTGAGTTGAGGGGGAATTTACCATGAATTTCGTCAATAATAATTAATAATGCATCATTATAAATTATTATTCCTTTTTCACAAGTGTTGAAATGCTACAGCTGAAAAGTTCCGTCAACAGCGAGGTTCAACAGTTCAACAGCGAGGAATTGGTTTTGGATTTTGGAATGAGCTCGTTGTGAGCTCTTGCTCATTATTCATGTGTTTGTTTTCTAGTGAGTAAATATGAAACGGCTAAAAATGAGATGAAAGCTTTTGGTCGCGTACAATTTCCTTGCATTTGAAAACGGTGAGAGTGAACTCCAAATCCACTATATCCAAATTTTACATGTATTCATCGCTCATCGCCACTGACACATGAAATGGGTCTCTTTTCAAACTACTATTAATTATCTTGTCTCTTTTGCTCTTATGTGGAGTTTAGAATCTAGAATCTATAATGTGGAGTAATGATGAAAAGGCTTGAAAATTGCACTACTCTGGATCGTCTCTTCTCTTGGTCGGATGGCAAAAGAAGCAAAAGAGTCTCCAAAACATGCAAAATGAAGTGTGAAATTGTCTAGAGTTCACTTCTCCGTGACGACAGTTCACACTCTACAATTTGCACACAGCCAAAAGTAAAAAAGCAAAAAGGTCGATGATTAAAACCAACTAACTGAGCTCGAATCTGACTGTTTTTCCTCAATTACCACCAAAATGTCCTTGAAAATATTGGCACGCGAGAACGTCAGATCTTTGTGATTAATTAAGATGCGTATGAGACCTTTTTTTATTTTTCAAAGTTAAACAACGTGGAGTGAAAAAAAAACGAAAAATGCATCCAGAGTCCAGACTCTTTCAAATTGTAAATTGTAAATACGCTTTATTCATTCTACTTCTGTATTAAAATTCAAGCTGTTAATGAAAATCAAATGGGTTTTAAATAAAGTTTGTAACAAGTAAAAAGTTTTCAAGTTAAAATGTACTTGTTTGTAATTTTGTCTGCTATTTTCTACATCATGGGGTTTGCCAGAACAAAATTGTGGGACAAAATTTATGCATCTGTCATGAAATATGAAACTCAAATACAAAGTAACCTTGACTACAAAATAGTTGTGTTAATTCCTTTATTTGTTTGGCACAGTTTATTTTATGTCTGTAAAACTTGTTAGAAAGAGGAAAAGGTGTTTTCATCCGTATTTAATTGGCACGTGTACCAATAAATTAAATTTTAACTTTAGTAATTATTTAAAAGATGTTTTGTTGTTTGTTATTTAGCAGTTATTTGGATGTTTGTGGAAACTCCTGTTACCTACTGCACAGCAAAAGTTGCAAATTGCACAACCACAAAATACATCTACTTAAAATTAAATACATTTTCACCAACTCACATCCAAATTTTGCACGGGCAAAAATTATGTGGTTTTCTACCTACTGGAATTGGCGCTCAATTGCCGTTACTCCGTCTCCAGAAGCTCTGCAATTACAATTTAACATGAGTATAAAAACATTGGAAAAAGTTTTAAAAATATCAGACATAAAGTTGAAGCCTCTTTGTAAAGACAGCGGATTTTCCCATTTTAATACAAAATGGGCCGACTTTTCATCATTTCTTTTCTTGGCCTCGCTGCCATCGTCAGTTTGGGAAGCTGTAAGAAACACAATTTTCAATATTTCAAACTCCAAATTTTGGTTAACGTTTTTTGAGGCAGAAAATTTGTCAAAACAAAAAAAACTAAAAAAAACTTTTGATTGCAAAATTTCTTTAATTTGAATTGCTTAGGTGCGGTTCCCTCAAACTGGAATGAAATTTTGGGCTCGGACGAGCCGCTCTTCCCCGAAACCGTTTTGAGTGCCAAAAATGGACCTGTGATCCATTCAAGAGTTCTCCGCGACTTGACCTCTATGCTGAATGACGCTCAACTTTCGTCCATGATCTACAAGAAATATTTGGTACTTTTGGTTCTAAAATTTTTGAAAATTTCATGTATATGAAAAGTGGAAAAATTAGCCCAGATTTTGGCGTTTCAGAACATTGATTTTAGACAGTTTTATCAATTTGACGTTGAGTATAAATGAAACTGACATGTTAATTGCATGTCTGCTTTTGAAAAGGCTTCGTACCAAAAACCACAGAGTCGAAACAACATCAACGTTTTCAAGAACAACTTGATGCTGATTGCAAAGCGTAATCTTTTGTTCCACACTGGAAAATCCTCTTGGGAAGAAGGAGTCAACCAATTTACAGACATGGTACATTTAGTCAATTTGAAAGTTAATCTGCAGCTTAAGCATTTGATTTGCAATTGTTCATTGTTCATTTACAAAGTTTTACATGCTAATTATTGTCTATTGTATATTATTTGGAAATTCCATGACAAATGTAGCCCAGCGAAGAAATTGGGCGATATTGGGGAGGTTTGCCAGCTAGCACAGACCCACCAAGATCCACTGTGGCAATTTCCAACTTGACTTTAAAAACCGCACCAGATGCATTAGATTGGCGTGAGAAGGGAGCAGTTGGACCAGTTAAAAACCAGGTGTAACAACATTTTTAAAAATAACAACTAAAATCAAAGTGGATTAAAAGCGACACAACCTTCAAAATGGTTGAAAAGGGAAAAAAGCTCAAAATGGGCCAAAATAAACACAAGTTTTCATATGGATCAAAATAGGCACAAACTTTCAAATTGGTCAAAATAGACACAAGTTTTCATATGGATCAAAATAGGCACAAACTTTAAAATGGGTCAAAATGGGCTAAAATTTTAAATAAGGTTAAAATGGGCACAAACTTTAAAATGGGTCAAAATGGGCTAAAATTTTAAATAAGGTTAAAATGGGTCAAAATGGGCTAAAATTTTAAATAAGGTTAAAATGGGTCAAAATGGGCTAAAATTTTAAATAAGGT